>PVHY01009658.1:45050-55377 GCA_004024945.1 Uropsilus gracilis
CCCTTCCCACCCGCTCCAGCTGGTCCCCATTCTCCCCTTGTGCAGTTTCATTTGGTTGACCATATATTAGTGAAACCATTTGGTTTCTGTCCCTTTCTGTCTGGCTCGTTTCTGCTAGAATGATTTCTTCTAGGTACATCCAGGTTTCCATAAATTCATCAAATTTGTCATTTTTAATTGCTGAGTAATATTCCATTGTATATCTACCCTTTTCTATAGATGGATTGAAGGGTGGTGATTTAAAACTGTGTAGAAGTAGCTTCGTAGTATTTACCTCCTATCTGTAGGTCACATGGTAAGATGGTGGAACCAAGGTAGATAGAATTGTTTTCTATTCAGAGTGAAAGCTAGCAATCAGAGAATGAAGTCACCAAGGGTGGTCAAGAGGTCACCAGGGTTGTCAAGAAGCAGGATTATTTGTACTGGTAGTGACTCAGTAGATTCATATCCAAAGGCTAGAGCCAGGCATGGTGGCTCGTGCCTGTAAGCTTCAGGCTATGAAGTGGCTGGGGCTAGGGATCGCGGTTCGAGTCCCACTCGGGACAACACAGCGAGACCTAGTCCCAAAAAATAGCTGGGTGCGGTGGCGCGCCTGTAATCTCAGCTATCTGGGAAGCTGAGCCTGGGGATTGCTTGAGTCCGTGGTACCCCGGGCAACGTGAGCCTGTGGTTCCATGGGCAAAAATAGCGAGACCTGGTCTCAAAAGAAAAAAAAAAAAAGATTCATATCCAAAGGCTTGAGTACGCCTAACAGGGAGTTAAGTGTTTATATGTACTTTACACATATATGGCCTGATGTGGCAAAGACAGAATGAGGAAGATTCAAGGAGAAACTGGGCTGCATACCACCAGTAAACTGAGTCAGTAAGTCAAGGGTTGTTTATCTAGACTCCTAGGTCATTATGTTTCAGCATATTTCAGGCTACCATGCTTCCAGCTACCATACTTCAAGAGCACACAGTACATTTATTGAACAACTTAAATAAAAAAGCACCAGAGTCCCAGGATATTAAGAGAACTCAAAGATCATTACAGGTATAAAAAAATTTCAGTCACAAAGGAAAATATGGTACAAATCTTTGCAAAAGGGTAGACAAGTACAGAATGTATGGGATCCAAAAAAAGGCTTACAAAGGTCCTTGGGTTTGTTATTCTACATTTTAGCAAATTGCTTTTCAAGTTAACAAAACCTCAGCTTCTTAAAACAATGACCATGACAATGAAGGCAGGCCTGCTAAAATAGGACTACAACAATAGATCAAATTGGTCCTATTCATCAACAAATTCTCAGCACTTAATGTCAGCCAGCCAAAATCATTTCAAAGCTGATCAATCGAACTGCAGAGGTTTGCTCTCTTTTTTAACTAGCTGTTGCTTTTCATCTCTCATTCTTCACTTGTCAAATGGGGATTAAGTTTTGCCTTTATAGCCCAGACTGGAATTTAACTGAGAGAGAAGTAACAGGCCAGACTCATTGTAGAAAATGTTACAATTTTTGGGTGTATAATTTTAAAAAAAACAAAAAACTGTAGTTCATGTTCTGTTTTAAAAAAGGAATAGCTGAAGGAAGTTAAAGCCCTTAAAGCCAAAGACAAATTCTGAATGACAAATTCCCCAAACTACCTTATTTCTCCAGGTGGACTGTAAGTCATCCTCCTAGATTAACTGGAGGTTATCCAGATTCTCAAAGTTAAAGATCTTCCAAATGTGGAGATTCTCAGAGATGCTTGCAATCTTCAGATGAAATTGTCCTTGAGAAGAAAGATCGTTTGGTAAGATACCAAAACTGTTCAGAAAAACTTAAGGGAAACAAACAAACTAGGAAGCATTAACTCAAAGCACTAGATATAGGTGTTTCCACCTCTCATCCCTGGTCTGTTTAGTTTCCATCAGGTCCTGCATGGTAAGCATGGTAAGCATTGACAGTATCATAGAAGGATTACTCAAATTTAGAAAAAGAACTAAATGGAAACAAGAGTCAAACAAATGCCCACTATAAAGACAGATTAAATCTGTGACTTAAAGTTGATTCTGTTGCTGAAAATGCTTCAAGATACAAGGTATTATTGTCCACTGCTTTGACCATTTTTTAATTATGTGGCAAGCTTCCTTTACAGGAGCTCACTGAGCAAGTCTAAACAATCTTCAAAGCACTTGGTATGTTGCAGTGTGGTATGGTGTGTATGGTATGCTATGGTATGCTGTGCACCAAATATGTCTTCCAAATCCCTGATAAGGGATTACTATGTTATAAGAACCTTTATGTCAATCAATACCAAGCAAATTATAACAACAGTATTTAAAAGATCACTTATTGAACTCTATTCTCTAAATAAGATGTCCAGTAAAGTCTGATATTCTCTGATGTTCTCAATGTAAGCAGAAAAAGTGTCAAAATCTCTTGACAACATTCTTCCCCCTTTTTCTTTTGTCTTGCTATTTTTGCCCGTGGAACCACAGGCTCTCGTTGCCTGGGGTACCACAGACTCAAGCAATCCCCAACCTCTGCTTCCCAGGTAGCTGGGATGACAGGAGAGCGCCACCACGCCCAGCTATTTTTTTGGAACTAGGTCTCGCTACGGGCCCCAGGTGGGACTCGAACCGCGATCCCTAGCCCTGGCCACTTCATAGGCTAAAGCTTACAAGCATGAGCCACCGTGCCTGGCCTATATTCTTCCCTATCTTTAACCTTTAGAAATTTCACCTTCATGACAGTGCATACACATTTATATGTGTGTTCCTTTCTAAAAATCCCATTAATTATGGTGATAGGAGTGTTGTGGGGGACCATGCATGGTCTTCAGCATGGTAATGCTGCCTAAAGATAGCAGCCATTTTTATATCCTGGTGGGTAGAAACTTGGAGAAGGGAAGTCAAGCCTTGTTGCAAGAGGAAGAGAGAGAGGGGATTTAAGGAAGAGAGAAAGTGAGAGAGAAAGCTAGAGGAAAGAGCAGAGGAGTAGCAAGGAGGCTGGAGGCCTCAGAGCTACTGCTGCCATATGCAACAGCAGGGCAGGGAAGGAAGATATGCTGTGGGTTTCCATCCCCAGGCAAGTAAAGCAAGCTGGAAAAACTTGTGACCTATGTAAGCTGACTTTTAAATTTGGTACTTGAAAATTTGAACTTTGAAACAGCGAAGCTTGGGAATTGTCTGGAGACCTGAAGAGAACTGAGTGTTGCTCTTCTCATCGTGAGATGTCTGAATTGGTTGCTGCTACTGTTACGAATGAGTCTTGGTGGTTTGGGCTGAAAGAAGTCTGTAGCTGCACCTTTTAGAGGAAGACTGATGATGCCATCTTTATTTCTTCCTTGAATTTCAATCTCCTGTTTCTGGAGGAGGATCAACAGCATCATCTTGGTTTCTTCATTTGGCTTGAAGGTGGGACAGTTGCCACATGTGACTAAAGGACCCAGGTGTAGCCTTTCAGTGTGGAGACTGGACTATGTGGTAAGATTACCAAAGGAGTCCCTTGTAGCCTTCACTGACTTTTGTCTATTTCATCCTCCAAGTGAATAAATCTTGTTTTTGCCTCCTCTTAAGGTGAGTGTGGTCTTACTGAACCAGTACCCCAATGTGGTTCCCCAGTAACACTGTTACTGCCTACACAGGCTGGGAGGAACTGGATGAGTGACTGGATTTAAAGGGCTATCTGCTCCTGTTTGTAAATTTAATTAAATTCTCTGCTTTGCCTGTTTCATCACCCAATTTCAATGGTATGCAAGTAAATGTACACAAGGAATTTTTAAATGAATAGGTCCAAGTTCAAATTAATTTATAGGCTGCCTACTTAAGATATTTAAAAGGAAATTATTTCTTATAATCATAACTTTGGAATCCCATACAGAGTATGGTTGCTTTGGCATCAAAGTTCTCTACTCACGTTTGTTATAATGATGACATACTTAAGGAGCATTCCCCTTCCCTTAAAGGGAATCTAAAGTGAAAGAAAGTAGAACATTTTGGAACTGGTACAAAATAATATATTTCATTAGAGTTTAATATTCATTTACAAGAATTTCAAGATTCTTTTTTTTTTTTTTTTTTTCAGTTAAAGTAACACTGGCTTATAACACAGTACGTGACTCAGAGGCATAGGTTCACACCTCCTCAGATACAGGTCACCTTACCACACCTACCACGGAGGAGAATTCTGAGATTCTTGTTATCTCATAGTTCAACAAAATATCAAAGTACTTTAAACGAAGTACAGCCGAATAACGAATCCAGCTTGTTTGAACATTTCAATCAGTCAGCTTGCTTGAACACTTCAAAATTAGACAAATTACAAAAGCAACACTGCTAGAAGGGATATTAATGATCATGTAATCCAACTTTCATTACTCAGAGAAAGAAACTGGAAATCAAGATGAACCTCCCTCAACATTATACAACTATAGGTGGCCAAGTGGTAATTAAACGCAAGTCTTCACCAGACATTCTTTAACTTGGGAGACTGCAGGCATTCTCAGGGGTACAGGAAGTTTCCACACTTTTTACCATAGTTATATTTCACCATAAAGATAGTCTGGGTCGGCTCTATATGACTACCTCACACTGGAGGACTGCATTACTAAATGAGTGGTAAACTAGTTTTGTTGACTAGAACTTAACAAAAAGAAGAGTGGCAAACAATTCTAAATGTGTTTTATGTGAAATAGCATTGCTATAGGCGCTACAATGACAAGATTCTGCAAGTTTTTTAAAAAGCAATGTTTGAGTAAGTGTATTAATATAGCAGGTGATGGTCAAGATATGCCACAAGAGCAGCACCATAATAAGTATCATTTGTACAGTTCAGTAACCATTTATTTACTATATTGCACATTTGCTGTGCTTTATAGCCATATTATAAAACTAAGCAAAAGACTTTATATTTTGCCTTTACCCTCTAGCTTAGAAATTATTTTCATGAACTTAAAGAATATTTATGGGAAATTTCTGTTCAATGTTCAATCAATTACAGGAAAATAGTATATGTAAAACCTAATTGGCATGTGGGTATTCACTAAACAAAATTTTCAACTTTTCTGAAAATGTTCACAACAAAATGTTGAGGAGGGAGAGAGGAAGAATGCAATGACAGAGATTAAAATACATAAAGGCAAGATACCCTGTGAATATTGTCTAGCAAATGAGCAAGAAGCTTGCCAGAAGTATAATCTAGAGCTTGCAGTATAGGAGAACTGAGTTCATTTTCAAGTATCTTAGGTCCTTGGACAGAGGATAAGTTCCTCAGTAGAAAAGGGCTTTGTTGTTCATGCCATGATCATTTAGTTTTAAGAGTTCTGGGTGATGAAAATCTATCCTTCTATTTCAAGATGTGAAGATAGCATTCTCATAAAAACTATAAAATACAATTTTTTAGTATCTTTTTTTTTTTCTTTTGAGACCAGGTCTCACTATTTTTGCCCATGGAACCACAGGCTCACTTTGCCTGGGGTACCACGAATTCAAGCAATCCCCAGCCTCAGCTTCCCAGGTAGCTGGGATTACAGGCATGTGCCACCACCCAGTTATTTTTTATTGGGACTAGGTCTCGCTGTATTGCCCCGAGCAGGACTCGAACTGTGATCCCTAGCCCCAGCCACTTCATAGGCTGAAGCTTACAGGCATGAGCCACGGTGCCCAGCCCATTTTTTAATATCTTTATGAGTGCAAAGCACTCTAATTTCTACATAAAATAACATTGATATCTTCTCAAATTAAGTAAATCCCAGAAATGTATGGTGATCTGCTCTCTCTCTTTGGAAAATTTTCTCTTTGAGCAAATTATGAAGCATTGTTAATATCCACCAAGGAAAATAACTGAATAAAATCCAGTGTGTGTGTGTTAAAAAATATTGAGGAGAAAAACGTAAAGTATAAAAGTTCCCTACTGTAAAACTTGTTACACAAATTTTAGAAAGTATCTTGAACTAATATCTACCATAAAATACTAAAATTATGCTCAATACAAATTTGTTCTTTCAGATTACTAATCCATATGCAATTCATGTGATAATCACATTAATCAGAGTACCTGTTTAAATCAGCACACCAATTGGCTTGAATAAATATACAATATTGAAAATTTTACTTGGATACTGCCAAGAAATGAATCTACTCCTCAGGTCATAAACATGCACTTTGTTTGATTTGTTTGAGGTCACAAAATGGTTCTTCCCTTTCTTATATAGATGATTTTCTCATCCCTCCCATCCCTCTTTACCACCAGTGTTCTCAGGTTATCTTAGCTCTCAGAGGGAAAAAGAAAACTGGAGAAAGAAATTCATATCCAGAAAAGCTTATCTGGCTGTCTCAGTCATTTAATTTGAAAATGAGGGGTTAAAGCTAGAAGCTGGTTATTAAGATGAAGAAAATAAGAGGTTTTTGCTTTTTGCTTTTTATCAAACTCATGTGTACAGAATGCACAAGGAGCTTAAGAGTCTGAGTCAGTGCTTGAATCTGGGGCCAAGAAAGAGTAATCACCAACAAAACCATGGCCCACTCAACAGCTCCGTTACACCTGACACATAATTGTTCATGGCCACTTAAATTTAACTTGCCACACTTAAATGGTTAGCTTAGTCTCAAACTTGAGCCCCAACTTGAGTTATAGTTTGAAAAACACCTCTGTTTGCAACCCAAAATGTGGTAGTGACAAAATCAAGGCGTCCTTCAATTGAGTCTGTAAGACTTGAGACAGAGAAAGGTTTTAGTTCTGTTTAACTAAATATATCAGTCTCTTTACAATCCCAGTTTGTAAGGTTTGGAGAAACAGCTCCATTCAGGTATCAGTTCTTCTCTTTAAGATGGCAAAGATTTTCCCAGGATACTTCAGAAACAAAATATTTTAGTAGCCACCCTGGATCAAGCTTTAACCCTTTACTTCAAGGTGCAAATTCCTATTTAATTACCAGGGTCCGGATACCCTGAAAAGATATTATGGATGTTTAGTCATAGCAGCCCTGTGTCTTGTGATTTGATTTACTGGGATAGTAAAGAAATACATTGGCAAATTACAGAAAAGTAGTGAAGTATAAGATATGATATTTGAGTTTTCTCCTTTTCATAAAGCAGGTGCATGACTCAAGCTTTCATTGGCAAGGCAATCATCAAGGGCAGCTACTGTGAATAAACGTTTTATATTGCCAATCAAAAAATTAAATAAAGAGCCAGGCCGGGCACGGTGGCACATGCCTGTAAGGGTCACCCTATGGAGCATGGCTGGAACTGGGTATCATGGTTTGAGTCCTGCCCAGGGACTCAAAAATATAGCTGGGTGTGGTGGTGCACAACTGTAATCCCAGCTACCTGGGAAGCTGAGGCTGGGGATTGTTTGAGTTTGTGGTACCCTGGGTAACGTGAGCCTGTAGTTCCCCAGGGAAAAATTGTGAGACTTAGTCACAAACAAACAAATAAATAAATAAATAGCCAGGTTGTGCTCCCACCTCAAGCTCCTTTTAGAGAGTTTGGTTGATTTTGATAACTTACCATTTGGGCAGCTTGTGGCTTGTTTATTATTCTCTCCCCATGTTTTACCTTTTTGGTCTTATATTTTAAATTCACTAATAAAGAATGAGCCCACAAAATCATAGGTCGTCACCTCTGATCCAATAAAAGCAAAATCCCAGTTTAAATAATAAGCCGTATCTCTTTCAAAGTTTCCTGATGGTATTTACGAGATTGTCTTAAATACTAACTAGAACCAGTAGGGTTGGTCCAGCTACAACCCTGGTTATCAGTGAGCTGAGACTGGCGTACAGCAGATAAGTAGAAGAGCTGAAGGATAGGGAGAAAGATGCACAAAAATGGGTGTCAAAGAACTTCCTCCAATCCTATTCATTAAAGTTCTATAAGAAGGAAAAGTCAGAAATCACAGTAATTCCCCCCCCCAAAATCACAGTAACTCAGAAAGATATCCAAAAAGGTGCTTTTTTTTTTAACTCTTTGAAATTTTTCCAAATAAGATGCCATTTTCAGGGATTAGAATATTCAAGTTCCTGTCTTAGTTCATCTGCAGTCCTTAGATATTAAAGCTGAGATGACCCAAGGGGAGAGCCAAGACCAAATGTTAGGTGCTCTATTCCCAGTTCAGAACTTTTTCACAATATCACCAAGATCTCACTACTGCCTGAAAACCCATGAAAAAGAATAGTGATTCACAACATCTAGGATAACATGTGTTTCTTTGCCAATACAAGAACATTGAAGTCCCCATAAGCCCTCAGACCGAACCATCCCAAGAATACCTTCATGTTCCCCTTGCCACCACATTACTCACTAAGAGTTTCCTCAACTCTTTTTCATCCATGCCCTACAAAATATCCTAATGTTTTTATGGTACTTATCACCTGCCCAGCATCGCAATGATTTATTCAGTTCTGCATCTTCTATGAGAGAGCAAATTCCTTGACAGGAATCATGTCTTTGGTTTTGTTATTTATACCAGTGCTGACTCAATAAATATTTGGCATTAACATAAAGATTACCTCAATTTTGAAGATGCCAAGTTTCCAGAGCTTTCCTTTTTACAAATGCTAGGAATTTTATTTTAAGCAATGAATTAAAATACAACTCCAAAATTCACCTTTGGATTCTGTCTAATGCAGGCTTCAATCCACTTAATACTGGTCCATCCTTCCTCTTGAGTAGGGGTACAAGAGCAAATCAGAATTCATCCCTTTAAAACAAATTCCAATAAATAGTTTCAGTTATAATTTGATTAGTATAAATAATCAATTTCATCAATATAGACCAGTGTTTCTCAAGTTGGGGTGATAGATCCCTGGGGGGTTGTGGATATATTCTTGTGGATCCCAAAGTCTTTTATATATTACACAAGACATGTCTTGGACAAAGTTTCAAATTATGACATGTTATGTTTCAAGTAACTTTTTTTTTTTTTTAAGAGACTAGGTTGCCCAGGTTAGTCCCAAACTCAAGTGATTCCTAGCCTCTGCCTACCAAATAGCTCCCAAATTGCCTCCCAAATAGGTATGCACCACTACACCCGGCTCAAGTAATTTTCTTTAATCAGTAGTCTTAAAAAAAATGCATTCTTTAGGATCTTAAAAAATTTTGTTGCTTTAAAAGGTATTTCATTCTGACAAATTACTTCAGTTTGAGAAACAATAGCACACGACCATGTTTACAGTAAGGCTCAGGACCATTTGTATATTATACCCTATCATGTCTGATGGACATGTCTTTGGTATGGGGGGGAGTGAAACAAGCCATGAGAAAATATGGAGTTGAATTAAAATGAGTGGTAAGGTAAGTCCAGCTCATTTATTTGCTTCTTGATCCTGCTAAGATGTGCACAATAAATGTTTCAAATTTGATGTTAGCAGTTTTTCAGCTAGTCTTTTGTATATTATAAGAATACATCAGAATGGCTAAGCTGCTTTAGCTTACCCAAACACTTGTTGAAAAGAGGAAGGGGAAATGGGTATAGCAACTCTGTCATAAAGTAGGCAAAGGTCATGGTTTTCTTATAAAAACATACGTATCCATTAACTTCTCACCAAACATTTCATAAACATCTGAAACTAAAAAGACATCATTACTTTCATTGTTCTTGAGCAGAGATATAATAAAAAGGTACAAGAACCAATGTATTAGATTTATAACCCCAACCCATGAAACTTTTCAAGGTTATGAGATTTTACAATCAATAGTTTGTCAGCCTTGGCATATAGCCAAATACAATGGCCAGATCTTATCTCTTTAATAATTTTCCAGGCCTCCAAAAGATACACAAAACAAATGGCATTAAAATAAACCAACTGGACTCTCCAAATGCTCACAGTATAGTTATGTTGTGGACCAAAGAGAAAAAGGAAAACCTCCTCCTCCTTTGTTGTCCTATCAACTCCAAACCCTAGTGGGATCCTTTTTTAAAACTCTCTAACATAAAGTTCATGTAAGACAGTACTTGGTGATCATCTCCTAAATTTATTTCAAGTGTGCTTAAATGAGTGCCTTAATACAATCATCTCAGGCACATAAGGTCAGATAGAATGATAGAATTTCTACCCCTCAATTCAGTGTCACTCAGCATAGAGCTGGGTATACAATATATAATCCATAGTCCTGGTGGCTAGCTCATCTTGTGATACAGGTAGAAACTGTAGATGAGGTGGGAACAGGTGTAGAGAGCTAAGAAATTAGCTCCTATGACAAGGCCAATCTACTGTAAACCCATGAGGCTCTTGCATCAGCCAGGTATGCTGCATCCTGATTGGCTCTTGCATTAGCCAAGTATTGGACCCGAAACAGAACAGGTAAAGGGGCACTCAAAGAAGTGTATGCCCCTAGGAGACCATATTTTGTTACAAACTAGACC
>PVHY01009659.1:0-55242 GCA_004024945.1 Uropsilus gracilis
AAAAAATGGTTTATTTATGTAATAATTTCACATCTTTGTAATCCCCAGGGTTCACCCACTGCCTTCCCTCCCTGACAGTTCCCACCCTCTCCCGCTTCCCCCTGCCTCAAGTTGTGTACTTCAGTTTGGTTGTTAGCGTTTTTTGACTTAGTGGTTCTACATTTTACATGTTAAAAACAATGTTTCAACTGAAATAAAAAGAAGTCTCAGAGAAGTGAAATATATTTTGTAAATTAACTTCATGATACTAAATGCTTATATACACTATCACCCCATATTGCCTTGCCCATGCCCATGGTGGGAAGAAGAGAGTTGCCATAAATGTTTAAGATGGGTGATTTGCTGCACTCAGTGAAGTGAATCAGAATAGCAGAGAAAGAAGCTAGTCGGGACAGCCACACTGATCCAGGCTGGAATTCTAAATCCACCTCTTTCTGCTGTGTGACCTTGAACTGCTTATTTTACCTTCTTAAATCTCATCTTAAAACAGGGAATGATATTACTCTTGATATCATTGAATCATGATAAGTATTGATCAGAGGAGAATGTCTGGTTTAGACGGAAAGGAGATTATCCAGGAGAAACTTCTCAGGGGCAGCCTGCTTTGGGAAGTGAGAATTGGGGGTGGAGAAAGTGGGTAAAAGGAATTAAAACTAAGGTGAGAAAACAGAAAAGCAAAGAGGTAGTTTATATTCTTTTACCCAATAGTAAAGACACATAAGACCCAGTCAAGTGTAAGTTCTCATTTTAATCTGTACTGAGCATACTCCAATACCCAGGTGCCCTGGCAAGATGCCCCTGATGTATGATGATTGCATTATAATGAGGTGCCACATGAAAATAAAATAAGCTGTAATTAGAAGTGACACCAGGGTCTACTTAGCTCCACCTGGAAAATAATCTGGGAAGAAATTTGTGAATGTCATTAAAAAGAAGAAAATGATGAGTTATCCAATAAGGGGTTAGTGTAAGCATTTCCATTTTAGGAGAGAACTTTGTATGCCATTTGCTAGTGACAATGTTGAGTCAGTGTCAGGTAATGAATTTATTTTCCAAATTATTGCCACTGTTATAGCTTAAAAGAAAATGTCAAAATATGTAACTCACAGCTCTAGAAAGGGATCTTTCCCTATGAGAACTGGCAGTACATAAAAGTCTTGGAGATCTGGAGAATGGGAACAAAGAAAGCAAATTCCAAAGAAGATTGATTAGATATGCTTTAGACTACCTTTGATATAAGAAAGATGAGGTGTTATGGGGCATTTACAGGCAGAGAGAAGACATGTCCAAAAGCTGAAAACTGACACCGAGCTTTGGCACAGTGGCATCAACCAATCACTAGAATATTGATGGGGTTTTGGAATAATTAATGAAAAATGTTACAAACTCCATAAAATCCCATAAATGCATTTTGGGGTTTTGTTCCTCTCCTTTTCTCTGCTATAACACTTTTCTAATATCTGTTCTTCTAAATAAATTTTCCTCTTTCCACTTGCTTGTCTGAGTTGTCAAAGTTCCTTCTTCATCTTTACCATACAGCAACTTGGTAAAAACATACTATCTGTATGAAGGACTCAGAACAATCCAGAGAGCTAAGAATCAGGAAAAAGCAAGAAGCTAAGAACTCCTATTCTCCAAATTTGTCATGAAAATTAATTACGATAGTACATAGTCACAAGTGATAAAGGTCTGATAACAAAGATCCATAAAGAACTCACATAACTTAACAAAAGCAAGGCAAAAATTTGAGTCAAAAAATGGGGAGAAGATTGCAAAAGATACTTCCCCAAAGAGGAAATACAAATGGCCAATAGGCATATGAAAAAATACTCAACATCACTAATAATCAGGGAAAAACAAATCAAAACCACAATGAGATCCCATCTTACCCAAATAAGAATGGCCCATATTAAACAAGAAAACAAAACCAAGCAAGTACTAGTGTGGGTATGGAGAGAAAGGAACAGTTTTACACTGCCAGTGGGAATGCAAACTGCTCTAGCCACTATGGAAAGCAGTGTGGAGGACCCTGAAACTACTGAAAATGGAACTCCTATTCTATCCAGCAATCCCACTTCTAGGGATCTACCCAAAGGTTACAAAAACTCTAATCCAAAAAAGTCACCCGTACTCAATGTTTATTGCAGTGCTATCTATAGTAGCCAGAATATGGAAGCAACCAAATGTCCCAAAATAGACAAATGGTATAGAAAGCTGTGGCATGTGTACACAATGGAATACTATACATAAATCAAAAAGACAAACTTGTCATTCTTAGCAACATGGATGGAATAGAAGGAATCAGGCTAGCAGAAATAAGTCAGAAAGAAAAAGAGAAATATTGGAGGACCTCACTTATATGAGAGATAAAGGGAAAACAAATAGACAAGTAAAACTTAAAACCAACTTTCAGCAGAATTGAAGCATAGAGCACAAGAGGAAGGGGGGGGATCAGGGATGGGAGTGGAATGTAAGGTGATGATTCACGAGTGGTAAGGTGGTGGGAGAATACTGGGGTAAATAACAAAGTAAAATAAAATGAAGTAATTAATTTATATATATATATGAGATACTGGAAACATAGAAGCCTTCAATAAATAACAGCTTCTAAGACTATTGGCATTGTTATTGCCATCACCATCACCATGATCAGTTTTTCTGGTGTCTTATCAATACAGGTAGACTTCTCCTTCACACAGACTGCATTTATGTCATTGGCCTGAAAGTCATTCTTAGCACTTCCTTGGACTGCAAAAGAACCCATACACATCTAGAGTATTCACGAACAATGGCAAATGGAAAATTTTATATCATGTTACTAAGAGTAGTCTGCAAATTCCATTGAGACACAACAATTTTCCCTCTCTGGTCTCTTCTGGTGATTGACCTGTCACTTCCTTTTCTCTGAATCAGGCTCAGTCTGACTGATATCTTCCCACTTCACAGACAACCAGGGTGTTTCCATGCCCTTTCATTCTCTTGGGGACTTGAAAAGCTTCTTTTTTTTATGCAAAACAAGTCCTCATCAGCCCAAATTTCTGACTTAGTTTACATCATCCAACCAGAAGCAGTCTTCAGTTCTAACAGACTCTCCTCCAAGAAAGTCATTTTAAAAGTATGTCTAGTTATATCATCATCATCATTACCATCATATTTAGTTCTAATCTTAACACCACTTTTCACTGAACCTCATAGTGATTTTTCCCATCTTCTGTCCTTTTCTCAGAACTACTTAGTGGCAAAACTTTGTTCTTCAAATTTGAGTTCAAATACTGTTCTAAACCTGTGATGGCATTCTCATGCTGTCTACATCTTCAAGCATCAATTCTGTAGCTCAACTTCCTTTCAGATTCAGATGTCAATTATTTACTCTGGAAATTCAGTCTGTGTTTAGTTGCTGTGACATAAGACAAGAAAACTTGGTGAAGGAATTAAGATCCTGACAAACTTGAAAACAGTCACTAAATAAATACTTATTTTCTCAATCGCTTAGTGAAGGTAAATCCCTTGATGATATGCAACAAAAATTGTGTATGCCAGAATTTATGCACACCTGGGCACACATACATTTAAGTGTGTGCAAAAAAGTAAAAGCAATCTTGAAGGTTTAAAAAGTTTGAAGGCCTGGCTTATCTGAACAAGTAAAGAAATAAGCACAAGGATATAAGATATTTTTCTCTAATCTGCTAGCTCAGTACTTATTCATTGAGGTTCATCAACTCACAACATTCTTTTTCATGAAGTGTCTGTGTCTTCTTTCCTTTCCCACTAGAAAAAGATTTAATTCTAAGTACAAGAAGAAAGGAAAATTGAGAAAAGACATAATCCAGTCAAAAAACTTGAATTTATGGAGTTCAACCTTGAAGATTTTTTCTAAACATTGGGCATGTGAATTAATTCTCCCACCAGGCAGCTATAATTTATACAGCAAGTGTTTGGCAGGTAATCTGAGCACAGAGAGATACAGGTAGCTAGGGGATCCTCCTCTCGGAAAACCAGAATCTTTTTGTGATGGGCCAGTGGGTGAAAAAGCAGCACACTCACTTTATAGCTACAACCAGGTGTTTCCTATTTAATGGACCTTTGAGAATAAAAAGAACAGGAAAAAAAAATCTAAGAAAATGGGGTTTCCAACCAAAGTGTTAGCATGACTTCATGTAAAGCAAAAGACAGTGAAACAAAAGGAGCTGGCCCAAAACAGTGAGGCCCCACGGGGTTGCAAAATTTCAGACAAACAAGTATAAATGAATAGAAATAAAATTAAATGGAAATTTTTCTATATTTTTAAAGTATTTCATTCATTTAAATATTTCTCAAACAAATTATTTTTGAGAAAATATATTACATACAAGTTAGTGTTTATTTCTGATTTCTTAGTTGATTTCAGGCAATAAGGCTTTTAGGTGTCTGTCTCTGAAGATTTATGCAACATTCAACTAGCCTGAGTCAAACCACACTGGCCTATAAAAAAAAAAATCTACTTATACTTGACCTTGTTTTTAAAAGGTGAAACTTTGCCATATTTGTTCACAAAAGAGAAATCTTAGGTCTCTTGATTTCCTCTCACTCTACTTCCTATCCTTTTGTAGGGTGACGAGTAAGTCGGGCTTTTTCCTCCATTGGACTGGATAGCCAGTACCTGGGATATTGTGTCTTCCCTGGTTGGGGGCAGGGAAGAGAGAAAGGAGAGGTGAGAGAGAGAAGAAAGAGGAGAGAGGTGAGAGAGAGGTAAGAGAGAGAAGACAGAGAGAAAGAGAGAGAACCCAGAGTGAGGGAGATTGTGAAGATTCCTGGGGGGTTGGGGGCCATACCTGCCTTCCAGGCCCCTGCCCTCTTGATCCCTCTAAGCCCTGGCCCTTCCCTGGCCCTGCTCTGCCTGGCGTGTTTGTGTTGCTGCTAAAACCAATAAAGAACTTATGAAGATTGATGAGTCTGATATTTCCCCAACAATTAGTGATGAGGATGGCACAGTTTAGTTACCCAGTACCCTTTGAGACAAACACATCATAAAAGAATGGTAGAGAATCCTTGATATTAAGGATGGGGCCCACATGATACCGACCAGTTCCCCTATATAATTGTAGATGGCAACAATTTTAAGTAGCATTTGCTAAACCTAGGAAGCTCTGTTTTCCAGTTCTATGATTAACTCACTTGATAATGAGTTCACCCTACTTATAAACATGGTCTCCAATAGAATGAAATTACTGTCTCTTATTCTTTTCTAAACAGGTTTTTCCCCCCACTGAAGAGGTCTTTGGAACACAATATTACTTTCATCATTACTTTGGGTTTGCTCTTTTCTATTGTCTTCAGTTTGATGGTTTCCTCAGAGGAAGAGGCATCTGAAAGTTCTAAAGAATGAACAGGCAAATGTTGATTCCTGAACACTGAATGAGGCTCTAACATGGACTCACTTAAGTCATACTCAGTGTATGATATGCATGACTAGAGGTTTAAGGTTTTTTTTTACCTTAAAAAAAGGGATGGGGGGTAAAATTACTGTCACAAACCAGATGTCATAAATTGGCAGTCCTTGTATACCTCATGTTCTACCACATTTGGTCCAAAAATATGCTAATTTTTTAATCAGGAGCTTTCAAGTAACAATGCAGATTTATAAATTCTCTTGAAAATTTGTCAGATCAGTGAAAAATGCAGATTTACAGATTGTCTTGAAAATTTGTCAGCTCTCATGAAATAAAACTACATTTGTGTTTGTTGAGAATTGCGACTTGTCAAGAGAGCATGAGCTTTCCAATTTGCCATGTCCTCATCACTCACAGTGATTCATATACACTTACTTCAACTCTCTTCCCTCTCTTAGGTTACCTTCCTGGAAGGTAAATTAAGCCATTCGAGTCTGCTGCCTCTAGTCAAGAAGAGGCAAAGGTAGATAAGAAGGGATCGCAAGGTAACAAAAGAGTGCAGTGCGCATCACACGTTGACTCACATCACAAGTCAAGGCTGGAACGTGGAAGCACATTTACAAATGGATCACAGCCTCCCATTAGTTAGGCAGTCTCTCCTTTCACTGCTGGATATACAATAGATAAATAAATAGCAAGAATACATGTGATATATATTTAGACTGCACATTAGACTTTAAAATCGGTGCCTAACTGAATGCATTAGCCCGTGTTTTCTGTTTATGTCTCCGCAATGCCATGGAAACACAGCTCGGCATCCTAATGGGTCTCTCCTAGCAATAAATAAACAAAGTCTTTGTCTATTCATGTTTCAATTTCTTTTGTGTGTGTGTGTAATTTACAATTTCAAAAAAGAAAACAGATTGGTGGCATTTTTTTCCCTCCCTGCCCCTTCCACTTTCCAATCTGACAAAGTATATCTGCAAGAAATGAAAATGCACCTTCTAGTGGTTACTGAAATCCAAACCAGCATCATCAGCACTCAAAGAGCAGGATTCTCCCAGGCAGACTCATCTTTCCCCTTTATAAAATGCCATGATAATTAAATTCCATAATGAGGTTTTTCAAGCATTTCAGTCCAGTCCAAAGAGCACTTAATATAGTTGTTTAAGGTTGAAAGCTGATAGAAAACAGACATAAAATCTGGTAGATTTTCTCCCCTCTTCATCCTAAAAGGCAATATCCAGTCCATTTTTATAGAGATAGCAACAACAGTCACAGCCCTTAAATGGCTCCACGATGGCAGCGACACGCTCTCGCCTCCCCGGCTCCACAGCATGTGGGAGCAGACAAGTCACTCACCATACCCTCAGCCTAATGTGCAGGGGCAAAGTGAAACCTGAAGCTCAGAGTACAGTGTCTCACAGGGCAGCTCTCTCCTGTCTGGCTCCTGCTGCCCAGCCAGGCAGTAACCTAAGAATTGGAAAGGTTGATTATTATCTGCACGGAAAAGTGGACAGATTTAATTAGGTTGCTCAAATCTGAAGAAGTCCCTGAACGCAAATGCAGCGACCTCGTCACAGAGGGAAGGAGAGGCGGGCAGGCAGGTGCTTCTCTGAAAGCAACAAGGTGAGTCACTTGCGGGAACCTTTGCTAACTGACTTATGAGCCTCCCAGCACTATGCCTGCCAGTCTGACTGGCAAGGTTGGCAGCCCCTGGATGCTCTCGCTCCATTCCAACCACAGACTATGTGTGGTAAACCTCAGGGTCAGGATCAAACAAACAATCTCTATTTTCATTAGTCACCAAAAGGAGCTGTGAATCAGAATTCAAAGCACTCCGAAAATAAACCTGCCATAGCATCAGCCCAGGTTTGAAGAAATCAGATAACAGTGTCCACAACAAAGTCTTCCCTGGGTAACAGTCAAATACTACAACCTTTATTTTTCTAAAGTGGTAGAAAATAATCTTTCTTTCCAAACTGTATTCCCCATCTCTTGTAAAATAATAATGAAAATAGCAGCAATGTTAGACTCTAACTCTATTAGGTATGTACTGGGTGTTCCTGGCTTGTTACTATTATGGCTATCACCTTGTCACTAAGGAAACAAAGTTTGAAGATGTGAGCATATAAGATCAGGAAGCTAACAAGTAACTGAACTGGAGGGGAAACCAGGCCAGCTACCTTTAAAAGGTCTACTACTCCAGACTTTTTCTGAGCACACACTTTAAACCCTGAACAGTGCTAGTATGGGCACTCCACAGCGTCTCAACTTTTGAATTTCTGTAATTCATTACATCCTCAAATGGGAACCCCATTAAAGCTTAATTTTCCTTTTTAATTGCAGGTGCCAGAAAGATAAGATGGTTTCCTCTTTTATTTATCAGGTCTTCTTCCTTCCTGGCACTGTTTCTTTTCATTGTCTTATATTTGTTGCTTGTGACATCACTATACTCTCTTGGCCAGAGATTATCTCCCTTCTTCTCAACTATGTTTGAGCTTTGTTACTGCTTTGCACCATGTTTATCTTAGATGAGATTCCCAATCTTTTACAATTAGACAAAGAATAAATATAGTTGTTTCTACTTTATTATCATGAATGTTTTCTGGAACACATTCAATATAATCATACTTTAAATACATAAGGTGTTATGGGAGAAATGAAACTGAAGCAGATAGGGGTCAAAACTTAGGAGCACTGAAGCTAGTGCCCTATGCTAAATACTAGGTTATATTAAAACAATTCATTGACTCTTCTCAGGCACCTGAGACACAACTTAGAATTTCAACGATCCATTGGATATTTATATTCTGACTTTCTCTACTCTTCTTGGGAATGCTGGCCCTTGGTAACACTCTTTTTCTGTCAGAGATCAATTCCACCAAAATAATGATCTCAGAGTAACAATCTTCATCAATATCTGGCGGGAGAGGTAAAGGGTGAATGGGAGGTGATGACACAGATGAAACTGTTTTCGCAGCTTTTTCATCTGCACTTGCAACCAACCTAGGCAGCTGAACTTGGGGAAAGAACACTGGTTCTGAATAACTCAAACTAGTCACTTTTGAACTGTAGAAAGGGGCATCTAAATATTGCATCTAAATATTGAATCATTTATTAACATCTTCAAACATCCCTAGAACTTCCCCTTTTACTGTCAAAAAACCTGCTCTTACTTTCTACTTTGCGAGAAATCATCCCATCTAGATTTTCCAATTACTGTGATATCAGTCAAACATAGGCACTTCTTGTATAACTTAACAATTTTGTAGCTTCAGTAATTTTGAATTATCTCTTTAAGAATGTAAACTTGTAAAATTTGGTTGAAAAGTGACTATTATTTAGAATGTAGGCAAATAAATCACAATTTTAAATGTTTAAATGCTGATAATTGCCAGAACTTCACAAGACCCAGAATAGCTATATATATTTTATTAATCAATAACCTATCCCATCTCTACAACACATTGCTTCATACATCTTTGTCTGTATTCACTTTGTCTCTTTGTTTGGCAACAAACCTGTGGTATTTTCTTTAAGAAAATAATATTCAATCTCTCCCCAGCCAAGGTTGATCAATTTGGTGTCTTCTTATCGATAACTTTGAAGTGTCTTTTAGCATTATCATTTGTTGTTATTATCTTGTATGTGCATAGAATTGTCAGCTTTTGGAAAATATCTATATAGTATCTTTAATATATCATCTGTACTACCGTAGGACTCTAAGTTTCCCTGTACTGTGACCAATCTTAAATATTCTTGGAATTTTAACATCTAATAACAAGTTAGTTATGTTCACTTCAATGGAGTATTATGCATTTTATGTTATCTTTATAATTGACGGTGTTTTGTGTTAAATCAGCAGAAATTTAAACATTTCTCCAATGTGGTCATATGATCCTCTCCTCTCAACCCAAGCCTCCAAATTAATCCTTTGGAAACATATCTTTAGCTCTCAATAAAATGCTGCTATTGGTATTTTCTGGATTTGATGCATCAGCTCTCAAGTCTCACAAATTGTTCATAATAAAAACACTAAGTCTGAAACTTTATCCATTATGTTCTTTGTGGAGCAGTCTGACAAGACGGGTGGAATGAGAATGAGAGAAAATACTTGATCTATGATACTTCAAATACCTTATTTTAGTGAACTTAACAAAAACATCATGACTGTGAACACAATATTGTTTTTACTTATGACTCTTGCCTCTGCTGACATCATTTTTCTACTGATTAATGGTATAAGAACCAACTTACATTAAGGAAATCCCACTTCTACTAGGAGACACCATATCAAATCAGTGAATTCACAAAAACAAATACTAGCATACTGCCACAATGCACTTTTTGCTAACAAGATGTTATAACAACTGCTGTACTAGTCAACTCATCAAGAATATTAAATAGAAAATAGAAATATTGAATATTAGTTAAGCAGTTCAACAGGACTTGCTTGGCAGTTTAGGTTCTTACTTTTTAATTAGATTATTCCTTTAATGGAAGTAACAAATTTATTTAGTCCATTTGTGGTCGTTAATAATCCAAGATAGAATAAGGGAGGGATTTGACAAAAATCTGAGTCAACAGTTGCATAGCTAATAGAATCAGATACAGTTTGAGAAAAGTTCTCTCTCTTGAGCCTGGTTAGACTGAATTTGTAGTTTAGTTTTTTTAAAAAAATTAGTTGTAGGTATGTAAAAGTGTTAAAGCAATTTATATAGGGCTAAATTGTCAAGAGAGTCTCTGTAAGCACTGATTATTTTATCAGAGAAAAGTCACCACTACAGTCTTCTAAAAAACAGAAACTTTTAAATGGAAAGCTTTGAATGATGATGATTATTCAAGAAGATCTGTAAAGAGAATATTTTGAAAGAAAGCTATGTTATAAGATTAGAAGGCCCAGGATAGTCATAGGAGTTCAAAAGGACCTTAAGTATCTCTGCCAGATGGAGATCAGCTTACCATCATAGTTAAGAAAAATATTAAATGATCACAGTTGTCTAGTTTTAAGTC
Organism: Uropsilus gracilis; assembly: GCA_004024945.1. Taxonomy (NCBI): domain Eukaryota; kingdom Metazoa; phylum Chordata; class Mammalia; order Eulipotyphla; family Talpidae; genus Uropsilus; species Uropsilus gracilis. Next base: position 10,386 of record PVHY01009659.1, read on the forward strand.
TTTTTCTATTTTATGCATGTTTTTACATATAAAAACAATAAGCACCAGAAAAGCAATAAAAGTTTTTAACACAGTGTTTCCATAATTTATTAAGAATGTGTTATTCAGATGACAGTCCACAATCAGCAATAGAGGCAATTTTTTGAAAAGGGTGAGAAATGCAGTGTTCTGGACACATGCCAGTTCTGCTGAATCACATGTTCAGATGATTCCAATGTGCCTTAAAGGTGACAAAGCATGGGTCTTATTCCAATAGCCGTGGTCAATGCAACCACCAGGTTAATGAACTTTTTAATGGAAACTTTTTTTAATCAGACTATGAAGTGATATATGCTCTTTGCAAAAAAGAGCAAAAGCACAGACACCACAAAAATTTTATAAAATTACAAAATGAAAATCATCTATTGAACTGTCACAGCTAACATTTTCATGTAGATTTTCCTATCCTCTTTTTGTAAGTATTGTATATTTAAGATAAGATAAGCTGAATATGTTGTTTACAACCTGTTTTTCATACTTTAGCAATAATATAAGGACCATCTTTCCATGTCTATAAATATAGTAAGTCTCAAGACTAGTCCTACTGTAGGTAAAAAAAAAATATTTATTTAAATAATTTTCCATTGTGAATTAATGCAATATTTTAAACAAATTCCTGAAAGTAGAATTTGAGTCAAAATATAGACACATTTTAATGTTTATAAACTTTGTAAGAGGGCTATCCAGAAATGTAGGTGACATCAGAGTCCACCATTCTTGTCAAACTGATAGGTAAATAATTGTATCTAGTTATTGTCAAAGAACTTTTAATCATATTCTAATCATATCACTTTTGGGGGGTATTTTAGTGGATGGGGCTGTCATCAGTATCTACTAAAACACAACCATGTTCAGCAACTCATTATCTTTTTATTTTCAAGTTAAATAATCCCCTGTATTCAGAAAACTAAAGGCTTAGAAGATAAAGCCATAAAGTATGATTTAGTCTAGAGTCCCTGAAAAGTTTATTGTTATTTATCACTCTTGGTTCTCTTTCTATCTCTTGTACATACCTTTTAAGTTATCTCTGTGAAGCTCTTTATAAACTACTTGTTTCACATGATTCTATTTTCTGAGATACCCACTCAGCCTCATGTTCTCACTCTGCACTATAACCCTCCACATCACTGTATTTCCACACACTGTTGGTACCACACCTCTGTTGTCCAGAACTGGGCCATCCTCTTTACCTGAGCATGAAAATTTTCCTTAGAGAACAAAGGTCTTCTCTACATTTTAACACTACACAAATGCTTTTCAAGACTCAGCACAAAAATCACTTCTGGAAACTCTTGCCTGAGTACATGGCAGCACTAAGGCTCTCTTTGACTCCACTCTGCACTGCCCATTATTGCAATGCTGCCCTTTTGCAGTATTTGAGTATGTATGGATGAGTGTATTGTGAGTAGTGTGTGGTTGTGTCATTGTTACCACATTAACTGAATCACCCTTATTTATTTATGGGTAGAGCTTATTTTCCCAATTCCATTTTCTTGAGTACCAACAAAGAACCTGATGTATGATTACTAATCAAAACCATTGGTGAATACATCCATAAATAAACCTAGGATGTTCTTACCAGTCCTCTTCACACCAAGTTAGAAAAACACGGAGGCCAAACAAAATAAATTCAAACAAACACATGAGCAGAATAAAAAAAGAACAAAAAAATCTGGGGAAAAAAATTTGGACTTCTATACTATTTACTAACTTAATATATTCCCTTAATAAAAGTGCTTAATTAAAAATGATGATGAAGTAACAAAGAAATGAAGAACATATTTTCAGAAACTAGAGAAAAAAATAAATTTGTCTTACAGTACCCCATAGCTAATTTTGAGTGAAAATCAAACATTTTTCTTTTCTTGGTTTTCTCCCATTTTTCAAAATACCAACTATTACTTAAAATTCGCTACTAATCACTCAATGAAACAGAGACAGTTGTTCATTCTGAGTTAGATTTTTGCTTATCTGACCTGCTTATCAGCAGGGTCAAGATAATAAATCATTCAACCCCTAGGGAATAATGAAATGCTTAGTGGATCTGTGCAGTTACCAGGGGGAAAAAATTAAGAGGAAAACATTTAGGATTCAATTCATCTCCAAATACTGCACAATGCTTAAGAAAGGACTGCATGAAGATCAAACATAGATGAAGCAATCAGAAAGGAATAAAATCAGAGAAGTGACTTTTCCACTGGAGAAAAAGATGTGTACCATTTCTTAAAAATGCCCCCAAAAGAACCTTTTCATTCATCCTTCCTATAAACAAATATTAAATATTCCCTGAGCCTCCATCCATCCTTGGAGTGGTTTGCTGGCACTGGCACCTTTTACAGTTGTGAGGGTGGTTGTGTTGCTGCTGCTGATCAGGCTGAAGACATCCAAAAGCCACCAGGGCTGTGGTTTGCAGACTGTCTGTCCTTGGCAGGGGAAGCTGTAAGCCCAAGGCCAAAAATTCACCATGATGCTCCTGGACAGGGAGAAAGTGGGAAGTGGAGCAGATGGAGAATTCAGGACAAAGGCAACACATTTCTGACTATGTTTTACATTGAAATCTCATCATTCTAAGGTCATGAAGACCAGAAAATGTCCTAGTCTTTGCTTTGAAAAGTCCTTATAAAGACAGGAAAAAAAAAAAACAAGAATGAATTAGATGAAACTACTGAATAATCTACACTTTCTTATATGAGATCTGTTTTACTGAATATTCACCACACAGAATAATCTATCTTATATTGCTGCTATATACAGTTCATTTACAGAGTACAAACTGCCCATGAAATTTACAAAAATAACTAAAATGTTCATAGGAATTTTCACCTGAAGAGTTAAATATTTTCTTTGTTCTGCTCAAGACTTGCTGTGTGGTCTGAAGCAAAATACTTAACATTTCTGTGTCTTGGGTAGCTTGCCTGGAGAAACTTCCTTTTATCTCACTAAGAAGTAGTGAGATATTCTGATCCTTACAGGAGATTATACACAAGATCTAACTTTAAATATTATAGCTAGAAAACATATGTGAAGCTCCTAGCAGTGTGCCTGGCACATTTCAGTTATTTAACAGGTGTTATTTACATCCCCTTTCTTCACCAGAGAAAATTAATTATATATCTCTGTGCTCACGTTAGACAAAATAAATTAGAATAAAATTAAGAGTTTTCCTATTTTTCTAGAGACATGGTATTATTCTTTCCTTCATTTTTGCCTTCTTGTTATATATGTGTGCGTCTATCTGTGCACATTGTCTTACGTAACATTCAATTTTTAGAAATAAAGAAGTAATGTTTACATATACCTGGAAATTAGCAGCTTAATAAAGAGGCGGACATTTTGAAATGACGTTAGACATTCTGCTACACTGAGTAGGAACTTCTGATAGAATTACCATAATTGGTATGACTTAGGATGGGTCTACTGCAGTTCTGCCACAGTTGATCTGACATCCAAGCATATGACAACATTTTTGCTTTTTTTACAAGATTTCCTGGAGTTTGCACTCCCTTTGTGATCTTGGAAGAGATTCCACTGCTGAAATAACAGAGTCCTCACCAAAACGGTGTGCTACTGAAATGCCAGAAAACTGCTAGTGTGGGCAAAATCTGCAAGTGACAGTCACCACCTCCTACCTAACCAACCACATCTCTCCACAGCTCCCTAAGTTTTCTAGGGAGTGTTATTTTCCCCCTAAAATAAAAATGGTTCTAGAATTTCCTGAATTTTCTTTCTTACCTTCTACCTCTGAGGATGCTCTATAATTGATTTAGTTCAAAATGGATTGAAAATCATTAGACAATGTCCCATGCAAATTTAACTTTTATGTCTTCAATGCTAACAATAAAATTTTCCCCTATACTTATGTCAACAAAATGCTTTGCACTCTAAAATCCATAACTAAAGATTTTACTACTTACTTCTTAAAAACTACAAGTTGAGCCTTTTTTTATTTTTGTTGTCATCAGTCAGCTTTGGAATACCTGACTCACACATAATAAACACAAACTTTGTGAGGGTCATATTTTCCACCAAAACATTAAATTCATGCTTTTGCCAATGGATACTTCATGCACACCTTGTAAGTGCCAAGCAATGTTTATAAAGCTAAAGATATAGGTTCAGAATAGCAGCTCCTTCTTTTTAGAGAGCTTCCATTCTGGTGAGAAGAGATAGACGGTCAATGCATAAATATGTGTCATGCCGGATGTTGAGTACTGAGGTGGAGAACAAGTTCTAGGAGGACAGATGCCAATGGAGTGGTCATTACTATTCTAAATAAGGTTAGGGGAGATTGCTAATCTGCAGAATCCTAAATGAAAAAAAAAAAAGAAGCAAATATTGCAGAGGGATAACTGGGAAAAAGAGCCCTGCCGGAAGTGATTCTATGTAGGGACTAGATTTCAAAGAAATAGGAATGGAATAGAAGGACCTGCTAAGGAGCCCTTCTTAGGGTAGTAACAGTGGAAGAGATGAAAAATAGCCACATTCAGGATGCATTTAATATATTTCACATCTCACGGGATGTGAGTTAAAAAACAAAAAATAACAAATCAAGGGTGACTCTAAGAATCTTAGTCTGAGTAACTGATAGAACAGAGCTGCCTCTAAACAAGTAGAACAAGTTGCAGTTGGGGGAAAGAGAATCAAGAATTCAGGTCTGAATATGTTACATCTGAGTTGCCTATTAGAGATCTAATTGAAATGTCAAATAGGAAGTTGAATATATGAAAATGACACTCAGGAGAGATTTTCAGGCTGGAAAGGTAAATCGAATGTCATCAGTTGACTACAGAATGTACCATAACAATGTTAGTCATCTGATATCTGCAGAAATGCCATATAACAAATCACCTTGAAACTATTGTAGGTGGTCTACAACAACTGTCATTTCTCTGGCATACAAATCTGTGGGTTGCAGTTATGATCTGTTTTAGCTGCAGTGTGACTGACTTGCTTTGGGTCAGATTAACTCAGATCTCCTCATTCTGGAACCAGTGATGAAGAGGCAGAAGATAGTGAGTGGTTCCTGGGTAATAGATGTGGCATACCCTTCTTGTGATGATCCCACAGAGCAGATAGAACCAGAAAAAAATGATGTCATTGAAAATTTTGTCTCAGAAGCTGGTCACTGTCACTTCTAGTCAGTGCAAGTCACCTGATGAAATCCAATATCGATACAGGGCAAAGTATTTGACATATAGTCACAGGAAATACAAAATCACATGGTGAAGGATGTACATTTTTAATACAGGCTTGGGAAAAAAGGAATTCCATCTACCTTCCAACACACATTGTAGCCTTAGCTACAGTTAAAGCACATGACAAAAGACTTTTTCTAATCCTGTACTCTTTCAACCCAATGACTTTTTTTCAAATGTCCATTTTCCAAAGCTACAAATATATTTGAGGTAGTTATGCATTGAATTTTTTCAAAAAAATTCAAAATAGGTTGGTATTTTCTAATAACATGGTACACATTCAATTTTAAGTGCCATTTCTTAAAAAGATGTCTTGATGAGTTCTCAAACTTTGTAGAAAAAGACAAATTTTCTTCAATAGAATTTAGGGAAAAGTAATTGCTGAAACTGAATTTTTAAAGGTATATAAGATATGTTTTTAGAAAAATACTTGATCACAGTACTACAAAAATTTCTAAATACTGTTAGTTTTCAGACATATCTTGAAGATATGTTTATAGAATCACATCACTCCATGGACTATACTTCAAAAAAACATTTTCTTAGATGATTCTACTATACTACATCACTTACCCTAAACACATATAATCACTCTCAACAACAGTTTTAACATAAAACTAAGTTGCTAGGGATTTTAAATTAATTTGACTTATACTCCTTTACAGAATTACTAATTCAATTTGCCAGGCTTTTCTGGTCCCCAGGTTTCCAAGCTTCAGTTATTAAGTAAAAAAGAAAAAAGGATTTGTCAAATAGTCATGTCCTTCTTTATGATTTTTTACTACATTTTTCTTGATTCTTATAGCAATGCCTTTCAGAATTTCCATCCATGCTGTACACATACAAATTACTAAAATCTCCTGGCCACATCCTGAGGCTACCTTAATTGACTGTTATCAAGCTGTGCTTTTTAAATGTACCAGCATTTGATCTTTTAAAATGCTTCTGAGACTTAAATGATGTCAAACTGGCTGGTCTAATTTCCTGCTATGTCTTTAGATCCTTCTTAAAAAATAATTGGGTGTTGAACTAGGGATTTTTTTTCTTTCTTCCTCAAGGGATCAGTACTAAATTTAGTTAAGTTCTGACCAACAACAACAAAAAAATCTATTCTGTCCTATTAATTTCCTATACTCAGACTTGCTGTCTCTGAAGTCACGAGCTACACTGGAGACCAGAACAAATTAAGCCGTGCTTACTCAGCCCTAGTGAAAAGGATTTTATAGACATGAAGGTATCTGATGACTGGATACGAGTATTAAGGATGGGATTTGCTAACATTGTCTGGACAAAGAATAGCATCCAGTAGTCCTTCATGTGTTGAAAAACAAAAGTCAAAAAGTGAAGATTTTAGTACTAATGCTGAAACAATGTCCCTTTCCATAAATGTTATCCGTGGAAAATGGATTATGCAACTCCAAGGCTCATGCAGAGTAACACACCTTCTAGACCCTCCACAGTTCTGATGTGGGGGGCACTAAAGTGTTCAAGAGTTAAGGCAAATCTCTCAGTTGTTCCTAAGTTTATATTTTTTTTCATAATTGCTGCTGATTTGAGAGCAAATATTGCTCTCAAACATTGAATCATTTCTTTTCTCCCTTAGAAAGTCTTTCTTCCTAAGTTGGTAATGAATACCTTCTCTAGAGTAGGTGGGTCATGTTATACAATGCCAAAAATCAACTGATTATTCAATTAAAGTTACTGAAGAAAAAAGAAAATTATTTTGTCATTGAATTCAATTTTCCAGTCAATTCAGACAAGAGTTGACTCTGTTGACTAGTAGGATTTGAGACAAAATTCTTATCACATGATGCTCCCATTCATTTTCTGTTATTCCTACATCTCCATTGAAGACAACATTAATTCACTTTTTAATCCGGTAGAACTTGAATGAACAAGAACTCAGGTCTTTACTAAAAATGGTATTTAAAATATTTAAGCCAAATACTGCATTTAGAGATGAAATTTACTGTGAGAAAATAAGTAGGTGTTCTGTAGAATCAAAAACTTTGTATTTGCATTCAGTCCACAGCTTTATGGAGAATAACAATCATAAAAACCAATTCTTCCATCTTAGTTTATTCATGTTCCATCTTCCTTTCTTGTGTCTTACATTTTCTAACTCCTAGTTCAAGGAAGAAATCCTAGGCAGGTGGGTCCCTCACATTTTGGATGAAACAAGAAATAGTGGTTTATAAATTCTGTTTGATGCAGCTTTGTGCTATATAACAGAAACATGGAGGAACTGATATACTATATTTTGTAACCAGCATAAAATATGTAGAAAGGGAAGATTATACAATATAAAATAGAAATAACAATCCTTTACAGAAAGTTTGAAGGGAGTATATTAGAAATATGGGGGCATGGAAAATGTATCTATTATTTGTTTAAAATCAACAAATTTAAGCAAATATTATGCACACCAAAACTTATTCATTTTTACAATATGTAGGTCATTTTTAAATATGTGTTATTCTATGAGGTCTTTTTCTCTACTGAACATTGAGTAAATTGTTTACATATAGATAAATGTACATGAATAACAAATACTAGTATAATGGAAAATTAATGATTTCTTTTCAAATTTAACATTAAAAATAAACTACAAAGAAATGTGTAAGTTGAAAAAGCATTGAATTGATTATAAGATGAGTGTTTTTCTGGGTTTTATTTTTAACAGGTAAACTATAAGTGACCATTATTTTAGTGCATGTGGGTCAAAAACCAAAAAAAGGAAGTGTATCTGGAGATGGAACTGAAGGGAATAAATAGAAGGAGAGAGAGGGAGAGGGAGGGGGGCACAGAGAGAATGAACTACTTCCTCTCAGTGTCAAATTTTCAAGGAAAGACAATTAGATTAATCTGGATCAGTAACCAATAGATGATCCACTTCACTGTCAAAAAAAAATGGAATCATGCTGTACAAATAACTATTCCACAGAAGCAAGTAAAATGGGAGGGAGTTTAAGGAAGAACAATTCCCCAAAATGTGGTAAATGACAATTGATCCAATCCAACTTTTTACAAGTAGCATCATATATTTGTGTCTCATTTTTTACACCTAAAAAATGAAATGTAGTCAGCATTGACTTAAAAAGAAAATGCTAATCAGTTTCTATCTCTAACATTCCCAAATAATTCCAAGAAAGAGTATTATTGGAAATACCACTTCTTTTATTCTATTCTTAGTGGGTCACAGAGGGTTTATAAAGGCTCTGACAAGAATTACAAGAAAGAAAATTACAGATTTTGTTGAAGAATGTCCTAAATTCAACTTACCAGGGGATAATTTTTGGGAAACATGTAATACTTAAAGACACTTTGGGAAACACCATTCTTTATTATTTGTGTGAGCCTACAGTTTAAGTCATGAGCATGATGCTCCTGTGGGAAAAGGGATTTTTAAGAAAATAATAACTGACTGACCGCACACGCCCACAGCTGCCAGCCTGCCAGCCTGCCTTGGCTGGAAGCTGCACCCATTCTTCATCCATAGGGAATCCTCTGCCGTCAATCTGACCGGTAAGAGGGCCTTGGGGGCTGGTCTGGGAGACCCAGACTGGACTGGTTGGCAGGCAAGACTGAATCTACCCAGGGTCCAGGAATAACAGGAGTGGATGTGGGGGGATCCATTGTTTCAGCCTCACTCCACTTTGTCCTCAGAAGGAATAAGAAGAGCAGAAACATTGCATACGGTGACATAGAGGGCCAGATAAAGATCCTGCCTATACATATGGGTGGGATGCAGGAAAAGGAACATCAAAAAGACCAAAACATACTGGACTGAAGAAACGACCATGGTAAAGAACTATCACAGAACTGCACCTACAGCCTCATTGGGAATGGATGAACCAAGACCCTGTTTGGGGACATGCCACCCAAGAAAATAAGGTGCCCCTCTCCCATGCCTTGGAAGAGGAAGACCACAGAGTTGGGGCATCAGTTCCACAGAATATGTGCAAACTGAGGGAGAGGAGGTGATCCACAAAGGCCATCAGTGGATGCCTACCCTCACCAAGAAACTTTATTACTGCAAAAGACTGGGAGCAAGGCCCCCCCAAGCCAGAAGGCAGAGCTATGGGATGAAGAGGCAGTAGATATGCAAACAGAATGTACTGGTGAGGGCAGTCAGCAATGAGAAGACATTGATAAACCCCAAGTGAGCTGCAAACCTCCAAGCATGGTGTGCCATGTCCCAGGAACTCATTTCTTCACCTGGAAAATGGACACAGCCACAAAAAAGAAAGAGACCAATGGACTCAACATAAACCAATAAACAACAATGGGAGAGGAGTCTGAGTGAATAGAAGGGGTGTTGGGGGTGGGGGTGAAAGAAGGCATCCCAGCAACCATTTCCCTATGTAAGAAATTAAAACAATGACTAAAACATTAAAAAAATATTAAAATAATAAAATCCCCTCCAATGATCATAAAGAAATACTAATTGTACCATAAACAATATGTTTATAATTGTTCTCTGCCATATGCAGAAATCTCTGAAAAGCAAAACTGCCCAAATAATTGCTTTTGTGAATCAGTAGGAATTTAAGATTAACTTTTATTGGTAGAAGGCTCCCTATATCTGACTACCTTTTATATTTCTATCAGTTTCTGACTGCTGATAAAATTATAAAGAACAGAGATGAATTTCCATTGACAGTATCAATAAACAGATGTTAGACAGGAATGAAAGGCAGGAGCTAGGTTCAAATAGCACTTTCTACACGTAACTGATGCAGAATTCAGACTTCAGAGCATCTACAGATATTAATGGCAGTTTGCACCATTAAATAACAATTTAATTCTTCTTTCCTTTGCTGTCAGATTTATATTTAAAACTTACACAGAGCATCCACATCTTTCATGAGATGAATCAACGTAGACATTAGCTTTGCCTTGCATGAGTGGCCAACCAATATATTTAGTTCTTTATTCCTAAGGGGAGTCCCTAGTCACTAACTTTATTACAACACTTTATTGAAAATATGCAATTTCAGTTCAAATTGTGTTTTATTAGTAAGAATTATTTGCTGTTCCCTAGAAAGTTATTTGAAGCCTGGGATAATTATAGAATCATAAAAGAATAAGGCTCATCCAGAGGTCACCAAACCCACATTCTAGTCTCAAAGCAGACCTTTGCCTCAGCTTTAAGCAAAACACTTTTCTAGCTGCTGTGCCCAGAGGAAATAATTACATATTTGCAAATGCAATTTAAGCCCATTTGGAAATCATGATCAATACGTGTGACCAATCTACCTTTGGGGAAGATTAAGCAGAAAACCTGTAATCTCAAAGGAGACCATTTACTGCACCCTAATCTCTTCTTTCTGTTAGTCTTTCTAAGAGCTTGAGCTATCATACTACCTATTCAGCTCTTGGAGTTTTTATACTTTTCTATTTTAAATCAAATTCACTTATCTAAAATTTAATTTATTTTCATTTACTTGTCACTTGTGCTCTCTCTCCTTATAGCTCTCTGGTCATTCAAAATGTCACCATTTTCCCAATCAACCAAGCTGAAGTTTTAAAATCATGTCATATTTCTTTCTTTCCTTTCCATCATACAGTCAATCACTAATTGATTTGTGATATCCATCTCCCATGTGTCTCCTGGTGATACTCCTGTTCCTTTCTATCGACATTGCCCCCTATCAGGTCCTGCTTCCTGCTGCTTCTCACCCATGTAATATGGACTTCCATCACCTTCCTGATTCATGGTAATATCAATTGCTGAATAAATTCAGCTGCATTTAACAGAACGTTAGTGATATATATATGCAAGCAGCTTTAAAAATGAGTGACTTTTCTCTCACAGAACAACAGGCAGTGCAGCATCATAAGGAACACATAAACTGCTGGTTTTTCCCTTTGTATTTTCTTAAAACCTTAAGTAGCAGTATAACCTAAGGCTGCCATTCACTTTTAAAGAACTTTCTTGTAAGACAGTCCCTATGATAACAGCTTCCACGATATTGGCTCAAACTAAAACAAGACCTCACCTCAAAGGAGGATGATAAATGTGGTTAATTTTTTTCAATTGCTTGTTTCCTTTTCAAGTTGCTGCATCATCATCCCTGACAATACCAGAATCCACCAAATGAAAGAAGGATGGTTATCAGGTCCAGGATCAGAAGACATCACATTTTGCCTTTCTTTTGATTCTTATATCTGATTAAGTCTCTTTTGATATAGGAAAAGTTGCTCTTCTGGGGGGAGGGGAGGAGAAGAAAAGGAAAAGAAAGAAGAAAGAAAAAAGAAAGTAAAATTCTTCTCCCTCCATCCCTCTTATTCTCCTCCTTCCATGACTATGATTTATGGAAGAAATCAGGCCAATGGTACTTTAGGATGTCCCACTTCCTACATATCTGATTACTTCATTTTTTTAAACTGTGTGTCCTATAAAGTAGAATTTAGATCTAAAGTCTTCACTTAATTCAGGTAACACATCTGTGACAAGAATATATGAAGACAATTTTTAGTAAAAAATGGACTAAAAAACACAGATCTGTTGCAGAGTAATATATTGAACAGAATTTTAGTCTGTAGCTTCTTTTTTAAGCATCTACAGATATAATAGTAGGGAACAAGTGGGAGTGATTCCAAATGCTTTAATTCAATTAGGGTACTGCCTCTATCTTTTTGTTGTGGAAAAAGAATTTCTCAGAATATATGTGTTTTTTCCAAGCACTGTAAGATACCATAGATCTTAATCATAACTGTTCTTCTCTCTTACAAGTTGCCTTAAAGAAAAATAAGAGGAAAAAAAGGAAAGAAAATAAAATTTCCATCAAGAATTATCTTCCCATGTGATCATTTATGACAGCTTAAGAATGAAATTGAGCCTAAACTGCCAGCAGCTATATTTTCATAAGTGAAGGCCCCACACTGATTGCCAGTAGTAAAACTACAAGGAAAAAAGAAGGGAAAACAAGGTGCACTGTTCACACAACACCAAGCAGCTTTTCCAGTTTACTTTGTTTAACCTTTTAGTGTTGTGGGAACAACACTTCAGTTCTGGTTGAGAGAGTTATTTTATTACAACACAATACAATTTTTTTCATAGTGACTCATGTATAAATAATAGGTTACAGTCTTTTAAAAATATACTACCCACACTCCAGATACAGCATTAATAATATTCAAACAAGAAACAATCATATGGTTTATCACACAAGAAAGTCTGACTTGTGATAATAAGCTGGTTGACTACAGTGGGATACACAGGGTTCCAAGTGTATAACACTTTATATTTTATACTCACTGTATATCAGGGATGTTGTTGTTATTTTAACCTAATGTACATTTCAAAATGTTTTGCTGCACACTGATTGTCAGAGATATCAATACTATTAACAAGTTATTATAACTAATACTTATCTAGAGTTTCCTATAGACTGACCATCTTCTTAGTACTTTTCAGGCATTATTTAACATCTCACTTAATCATCCTCCCTAACAAGCAAGTTATGTTATAAATGTTATTATTGTGTTCAATAAAGCTGGGAAAACTTTGAAAAACTAATTATGATATTACATACAATGCAACACTACTCAATAATAAAAAGAAATGCATTCTTCAATATTACATATTAATACATATTATATGACATGATTATATTTATGTAATGTATTTATATATACATCAACATGGGTGAGTTTGTAAAACATATTGAGTCAAAGAATCCAGGTATACAGAACATATACTGCATGATTCCATGTATGAATTTCTAAGATAAATGAAACTAATGGAAAGGATTTAAAAAAAAAAAAAAAGAACAATGATGGGAATATTGATGAAGAACTTTCTGGGGTTATGAAACATATGACTCAGTTGTGAATTTTATAAATATCTACATACCTAGATAGAACAAAAATAAAATAACTCTAGAATGATAGCCCATCATCTCAGACCACACATGGTTTCAAAGATTAAGTCCACTTAATTATGAGATGAAATTCCAATTCCAATGTTTTTAAAAATAGAAAAAAATTGTCATTAGACAATTAGCACACAATATATGGCAGTATTAAAGCCTTGAAATATTTATTAAGAGAATTGTCTGATAAACTATTAAAAAATTATTATTAATAAACACAAAAAAGAATGAATGAATCAAAACATACACATACACCAAGTTACTATGAGTGAAGGCAAGGAAAATTTGTAATATAACTGAAAGACAATTCTAGATATCAAAAATATTATCCTGAAACTAAAACACTGATCAACTGAACAACACAGTTAGGAATAACTGAACAACTTTCTATTACTTAGATACAGTAATACAAATAATTAATTAACTGAAGGAAATACTGTGATTAATTAATAATCAAACACATAGACATAAAAAAGATTGACAAATATTAAGAGACAAGAAAACAGAATGAGAAAGTTCTAGTAAACATGTAATGAGGATTCAAAATTAAAAGGGGAAATTTTCTATGTATATGTTCTGCATACATTATTCTAATTAACATATAAGACCACTATGTAGTAGGCATTAATTTTTCCATTTTATACAAAGGACACTAAAGTTTAAATGAATAACATATCTAATTTACACAAATGTTGCATGACAAAACCTGGATTCAAACTTAAGATATGAAGTCTTAAAACTCCATTTTTTTAACAATAAACAACATTTTTCCCCTATCAAAATATACTCAGTGCTGAGGATTTCAGTTGTTTCTAACTTACTGCAAGCACATTAGCCAATTAATTCCATAAATGATATGAATTAATTTCATATTAACAAAATAGACTTTCTATGAAAGTAAATGTTCAGTCATTCAGATGAAAAAAGTCATATCTATAAACAAACAACTATGTAATACTGTTTCCGCACTATCACAGAGATTAAAGACAAAAATCTATTTAGCACTGTGATGGTTAAATTTATGAGTCAGTTTCACCAGATCATGCTGTGTCCATCTATTTGATAAAACATTACTAAGGGGATTTCTGTGAGGCAGTTGTAAAAAAGTGGCATTAACATTTAAAAAAATTTTAATAAGGTAGATTTTCCTCAAATACATGGGTGGGACACATTCAATTAGTTGAAGTCCTGTATAGAACAAAAAGATTGATTTTTTGTGAGTATGAAAGATTTCCTGCTGTTCAACTGCTTTGAGCTGAGATGCCATTTTTTTATCCTGGTCTTGGACTGCAACTAACTACAATGTTGGCTCTCCTGAATTTCTAGCTAGTGGATTGCAGGTTTTGGGATTTGTTAACCTCCATAATCACATGAACCAATTTCTTATAATTCCTTATCATAAAATTCTTGAGATACATGTAATTCTCTGATATCTTGTACATATATGTATATATAATATGAATGAATAAAATAGATGATAGATAGATAGATAGATAGATAGATAGATAGATAGATAGATAGATAGATAGATAGATAGATAGATAGATAGATAGATAGATCTTTTTGATCCTATGGAACATTGACTGATTACAGGCACCATTGCTTCTGGGGATAAAGCTGATTAGTTAATATAGCTAGATGTCCAAAATCAAGAGAGAAGGCAAAGAAATAAAGATAATAATTTCACATAAAATTAAAACTTGGAAGAACAAGATGGGAAAACTAATGTCATTAAATTATTGGAAAATCTTGATTTAAAAAAACAATATAGAGGAGAAGTGAGATGCATATTTAGAGACCCAGCAGCATATTTCTGTTCTATAGAGCTCTATTAAATATTGTTCCAGTAGACTTTCATAAGAAAGGAACATGTACATTTCAGAGCTAGATAAACATAGTAGGTTAGATCAGGAGAGCCTTTCCCATCCATATTTAACATAAAGTGCTAAGAAGATAGTCTTTCCAAGAACGGAGGGTTGGTGAACTTCCAATTCACCAGCTTCCCAGCAGTTCTGATTACTGCCCAATTTTGCATGGGAAGTATGCAAATGAGATTGGACAGCAAGATTTATCCCCAACCCTCAAGAAGAGAGAGCCCAAACTGACCATCACAATGGCAACCACAAGATAAACCAATAAGCAATGAAAGTGTGAAAGATCTAATAGGAATTACAATCTGGAACAAATTCTGTAGCATTTGGAATGTTTAGCAGAACAAATGGGTGACATTTAATCTATGTCTATATTAAAAAGACTTAACTTTAAAAAAAATATTTAACTTTTAACTTGATGCTGCATTTAAGCAGCACACACACAAGAAAAAGTTAGGGAGTTGTTTTCATTTGAAACTTTATTTTTGTTTCTGTTGTGATTTGATGAAGGCAAATGGTAATTTGATAATTAGCATCCAATTCTAAACACGACTTTATTGAAAAAGAAATCTTACCCAGCATAGAAAATAATACATTTAGAGCACTGAGAACTACATGAAACAATATTGAAAGAAATAGATTTGTATCCCTGTTTTGCCACTTTTTATCTGTTCAATCATAGTCAATAATAACACTAAAAGAAGGCATCATTTGTTAGAAACTTATTCTGGGAAAACAGTGTGCTCAACAATGTACATATACTATCAATTTAACATTTATAACTACCCATAAGCTAGACCTTATGATTTCCTTTTTTTATATGAGGAAACTGAAGCTCATAAAAATTAAATGGATTTCTTAAGGTCATCTAGACTCTCAGATCTTAGATTTGTTAATAGATATAATCAAGGGCAATTCAAGACCCCCAAACCTGCTTAGTGCAAAATGGTTTCTACTATCTGCCACAAAAAGACAACTCTTAGTGTGTAAGACTATCAGTAGAAAAGCACAATTAATGTGCAATAAAAGGAACAAAGAATATAGCTAAAATAGTTCTTCCATGAAATACCTAAAGGTATCCAACCCCTCATGGGTAGATGTCCAGCCAAAATAAGATTGGCCCAAAGTGGGGCAACTGAAGTTGGAAAGCTTACCATAAACCTAAGGCATCTCTGGCAGGGACCCACAGAAAAGAGACAGAAAGGGCCAGGCAAATTAGGAAGGAAAAGAGAAAAGTCAAAATACAAGTCAAGATAAAGGCTCCCACTGTCAGTCTTTCCATGGGTTTCTCACCCAAGTTTGTCTCCTTCAAGTGTCTCTTCCCATTTGCCCCATGTCCATAGTGCGAGTCCAAGGCCAAGAAATAAGCACAGCTTCTTATTTACATGTCTTTCAGCTCCACATTTATCCTCCAAATCTTCTCCCTCCAGCCCCCTCTCCTAAGTCCTTTGTAGCTTTCTCTCACTCCCCAGCTACACTTTTCCTCAGGTTGGGCAGGGAACCTAGAATCAGCCCTTTCTATGAAAATGACACTGCTACAGATTTATTATCCAGCAAGTTGTCAACTAGACTAAACAAGCTCAAAAACCAAAAAAAAAAAAAAAAATCCTTTCAGCTTCAACACCTGTGCTTTCCTAGAGAATCTTTTAGAAATGATTAACCTCCCCCACAAAGTTCAGCACAATTTATGAATTGCAGTCACCTATAGGTAATTGTTTAAAGTTGCCTAGTTTCATTTGTAAAATATCAAGCCTTAAACTTAATGGTTTTTATTAATCACTCAAATGAAATGAGTGAAAACAATCATGAGCTTTAAACATCATGCACTTCAAAGTGAACAAAACCTTTGCAGGAAAGCAAGTAAGATAAAGGATGTAACAATGACTTTAAAACATTCATGTGTGGTGACCCAGGTGGGGGTCACTTAAGAAAACAATAGTGGAATTTAAAGTCTATATCTAATTTTTTGATGTTTTGCTTAGAATATTCAGCAAACAGATTGAGTGGCCTTGTAAATATTTCTTCTCAGTAGGTTTAGGGACCTCTATATGGAAGACTTTGGCTGTGATTCATCTGTTGTCATTGTTATTCTTTACTCCATTTAAGTCCATGAGGACCCAACTAACTTGAAAAACTGGATTCTATTTGGAAACAAGGGGCACTGAACAATGACCTAAATGTGCGAGATAATCCTTGAGGAATGGAAGAAGCAATAGCGGGCCATTGAAAACCAAAAGCAATGTCAACAATCTGTGAAAGAAGTGATAAAAGTGCGACTCTGAACTTGTCTGGAAAACCAAAAGGGAGAGTTATGTAACCAAGACGGAGAACAAAATATGCTTCCCAGAACTCAAGTCCTGCACAAGAGGCGGTAAAAAGCCAAAAACTTCAGAAAGCAGTGAGAGATGATAGATACATAAAAAATAAAGTAGAACAAAAATGTGAGTTAGAAGCTGTAATTTCAGGTGATGCTAAGGTACAGTGGAACTCTGACACATTCTTACAAGGTACCAACATATTGAAAACTTTAAACTGATATCTAAATATATATATATATATATTATATTATATTATATTATATTATATTATATTATATTATTTTAAAGAGAAAGAATGAAAACATTAAGTCACTAATTCTGAGTATATTCTTTGTGACACATATTTGTTTTCCTAGCTTTCAAAGATCTTCTGCAAGAATGTAATTCTAACATGTTATTCATCATTACAACTTCTATAGTAATTTTGATCAACCTTCACCTTATTACTCATTTATTAACTATATCGGCTCTCTGTTGCTACATATCTTGTTAAGCCCTTGAGGTTAAAAGGCAAAGTTTCAAATTCCTGCTTTCAAGTAATTCACAGTCTAATATGGAAGAAAGATGATTAAACAGCCTATTTCATCATAATTTTAAAAGTGTTATGATAGGTATAACATGGTGGTATGTTTGTTGCTAAGAGAGCAGAAACTTGTGTTGCTCAAGATAGAACCAATTTGCCACCACTTAAAAGCTGCTGACGATTTTCTTATTCAACACTGAAGAAGTAAGTTGCCCTTTGGATTTATGTGGGCAGTTGGGGAGCTGGGCGTAGGGGGGAGTTAAGAAGAGTGACTATGTCAACACTGAGTCAATGAATAAAGCAAAAGCCAGCCACCAGCAGCAGGTGGGAGTAGAGGAAACTTTCCTTTGAACCTGCGAAGTTTCAGTGACACTTTGACACTTTTGATACTATGACACAGACCACTTTTACCATGTCAGTCTTCAGGTCCCAGGGATTGGAAGCATCTACCTATTGTCTCCAGGAAAAGTCACTACTTGGATTTTTTTATAAATAAAATTAACAAATATGTGCATTCCAGAAACATTCCAGCATAGTAAGCCCTGAGGTCATTAAGCGATCTGACTACCCTGTTGAAAAAACTACAGCGAGTGGTCCTGAGGCTTTGATGCTACCACATGGAGAAGAAGAGGACTAGCTGAGTCCATCAAGTATCCTAGTCAGGGCAAAGTGTAGGGAAGACAAGCATTGTTGAAAATTCTACCATCAAAATCATGATACATGTGAGAAAAAAAAATGTCATTTTGAATAAGGATTAGATTATTTACTACTCAGCAATAAGTAACTAGAACTGATCCACTGACTTAGAGGTGAATATGAGGGAGATAGGGAATGCCAACAAAAGGTAGAATACACCTGGTATAAAGATTTTCACACCAAAGGAGGCAGAGTTGAAATTGGGTAAAAAGAAAGTAAGACTTTTTGCCTTGAATTAGAAACACCTCTATGCCTGCTTCCTACCAGAGTCGCCAACTGAAATCAGGTAAAAAGAAAAAAAAAAAAAGACTTCTACTTTAACTTGAAACACATCTGCCTGCTTCTCTCTACAAAGCAGGCTCAAAACAGTTCATTAGCATTTACCTTTGAGTTGAACTAGACACACCTATACCTGCTTCTCTCCCTAGGAAGCAGGCTACAAACTGTTCATTAGCATTTTCACTGTTCACCTTCACCATTGGCATGCAAACATCAGCTACCAGCTTCTCTCAGCTTTAGTCCCCACTTTCAGACCTAAAAAGAAAAACTTAGAAACACAGTTTAAACTTTAAATTAGTTTGCCTCAATTTACCCTTTTAGACTTGGTGGGTTCTTTCCACCATCGCAGGCCTTTTCACCAAAATTCCAAGTCAAAGCAAGACTATCAGTGCAGACTAATTTATTTCTAACAAAGTGATCTCCTAGTTACTACAAAAGAAACATGTAAGTAAAACTCCGATTACTTTAACATTGTCCAAAACCTTTCTCAACATTGTCCAAAGTCCTTTCCCAGATTGCCTAAAAATCCTCAGTATCTCAGTCATGATCATCTCACCAAAATCAGCCAGTCAGAGTTCATCTCCAGATCCTCAAAGATATCTTCCTTTGGCATGCTCCAGCTGCTCTATGCCATCTTCTTGTCGTCCTCCTCCAGGTAGTAGAAGAAACTTCATAGTACTGGACCCAGCAAAGTTCACTTTCTTTTCAGGCCTAACTTTTGCACAGCCTCTTCCAGACACAAGTCAAACTCAGCAAAACAAAGTCCAACATGTAATTCAAATCTGCAAACTTCTTAACTGCCTTTAGCACACATGCGGCTAGCCAGGGCCAGCCAAAGACTGCAGGCTCCAGACCTGGGCCACATGGCCAAGTTCACATAGCTCACATCTTCATCCCACAGAATGGCAGAAACCAAACCTGAATCTAAATCTGAATTCCCATTTTTCCTCCCTCTCTTTGTTTCAAATCTCTTTACATATTCTTTCTGTTTTCCCGCCTTCCAGAAACAGCTCCTGAATTATTACACTGCAAAGAAAAAAACCTGCTTTCCTCCTTCCTTCCCCTTATATCCTTCTGAAAGGAAATTCTAATTAAGGTCATTCTCACATTTTAGCATATCTTCCTTGAAATCTGCAATCTTAAACAGGAGACAATGACACCAAGGGGGGGTAGTGCCCCCATCAAAGTGACTGGAGCTAACAATTTTGAGAGAGCTTGTGAGAGACAGATCACCAGAGTACTGCCATCTTTGCATTTAGTGACTATTTAATCAACAGACATTTACTGCATATAACTCTCCTGCCATTCTAAGTCTTCAGGAAAATTTTGTTAAACCTTACAGCTAAAAGTTACAGCCCAGATTAGCCCTAAGAAAAGAGCATAATAGGATAAGGAAAGGACAGTCAAATAAAGTCATCATGCCCTGTACAACAAAAAATAATGTCTTAAAATTTTAGTCTGAATACCTGGAGTTCAACAAACTACTTATTTTAAGACAAACGATTTAAACCTTTATTGATTCAGAATTTGGAATAGTACTGACTCCCTAATGCTTTGTATCATCATTATCTAGGAAAAACAGGGAGTCTCAGAACCTTCTTCAGCCTTCCCCTCAACATTCATGTATAATTTTTCACTATCAGCTGTGAGTCCCAGCTTGATTTGAGGAAGACAGGGAGATAGCCTGAAAACTGAAAGAAAAAAAAGTCACCAGAAAACAAGCATGTTAGGCACAGATGGCAACATGATTTCTCACATGGGAAGAAGAGGCCAGTAGTGTCTCAAAAAGCACATAGCACAAAAGATGTAGGAAATGGGGGTGGACTAAAGCAGATGACTTGGAGAGAGGGGTGAGAGGTCATGAAAGCCTCAACTCCCACACTATGCCAAGGACTTTACAATAACAAGACAGGACAATTACAAAGGCTGAAATTGTAGAACATTTCATATTATTTATCACACATTAATGCTTATCCTTTTAAAAAAAAATTGTGAGGTACGTAGGGAATATATTGTTAGACCATCTCTTAAAAGGAAACTGAAATCAAGAGGTGTCACCACTAAGACTCAATGGGTTTGCAGTTATTTCTTAGACCCCAGCAACCAGAAACAGAAAAAATAAATGTGTTGGTTGTAGGAGCCCATTCAACACATACACACAAAAAGAGAACAGTTCTCTTACAATCTTTTTTTGCCACCCTCGGATTTCACTGTACCAAAAAAAAAAAGAAAAAGAAAAAAAAAGTGAGTGTATTCCAATTCATATAATTAGGTTTACCTCCCACACTCAGTAAGGAAAACAAATAGAAACGGTGGTCAATTGTATATACCTTGCCAATGATTATTCTCAGCAAAGTATTTCTATCTTATGCTATTCTGAAAATGATTATTTTCAGCAAAGTATTTCTATCTTATGCTATAAAAAAAAGGAGAAGCCTTACTTGTTTAACCATACATTTTAGCAATCCATATAAATAACAACAAATGATTATGATGGTTACATCATACATCATAGCTAAAGGAAGAGAAATTCACATACATTCTAACAATAAGTTGTCACAAATTTTCTCAGTGATCAGTTTATCTTGTCCTTTGTTGGCAATATGAATTAAATTCACACCTTTTCCTAAAACAGTGGTTCCTGAATTCAAGCTGCCATTATATGGTCTAAATTTTTATGCTTCAATTTCATCTATCATGCTTCATCTAAAACTGTTTAGAAATAAGGAGTATAGATTTGACCTTTCTATAATTTCTAACCTTTAAAGTTTCTAATCTAGAGAGGGTTCACTTTCAAGACTCAGATTAGTGCAACCTTTCAATATTACGAGAGTTGTGATTTAAATAAATAGCCAGGATTTGGAAAAAAACCAAATGTCCCAAAACTGATGATTGGATAAAAAAGTTTTGATATAGATACACAAAGTAATATTATTCAGTGATCAAAAATGACAAATATAAGGCATTTGTGATAATATGGATGGACCCAGAAGGAATCATACTGGTGGAAATAAGCCAGAAAGAAAAAGACAAACACTGGATGCACTTATAGATGGGATATAGGTAAAACAAACAAAAGAACAAGAAAAAGTTGAAACTAACAAAATGACAATAAAACTAAAGTAAGCAGCTAGGGAGGGGGAGGGCAGGAGAAGGAAATTGAGGAAGGGATGAGCACAAAAGATTAAGACAATGGTTCATGGGTAATGTAGTGGGAGAACCCTAGGGAATACAGCTATGCAAAAGATATAGATATTAATAAAAAGAAATAATAAAAATAATAAATAAACTATGAATAAGGGGGGGAATGATTACCCTTTATTTTTTAGATTATTAAGTTCCACCACAACTAGAACCTTTTCTGGCAGCAACAACATAGGAGAGAAGAACATTATTCAGCATTCTTCCTCTTCTAAGGAAGAATGAACAAGAATGTACATATACCACTGTCCAGGAATTCAGTGGATGAAAGGAAATGGAAGTTCAGGTCATTGCAGACTGTGTCTTTATTCTATGACATGCTCCACCCCTCACTAATTATTTTCACAGTAAGAAAACAAACTAAAAAAATAATTATCTCAGAAAATAAGTATTTTGTAATTATTACAAAATTTTCTCTCAGAAAATGATGCAATTACCATGACAGCATTGTTCTCCAACTCTCATTTCTCTCACTATGTCCTCTCAGCACCTCTCTTGAGTCATTTATTGGGTGCTTTGCTTCTTCTTGAATTTTCTCACATAGGATGACTCTCCCATACATGCCAATGCTTTTGCCTTCAGCAGTTCAAATCTCTTTTCAATTACTGTCTCCATTTCAGTAATTAGCATTGTTTTTCTAAACCATCTCATAATAAATCCTCTTGTATCTAAATTCTTTTTAAGATAATTCTAAAATTATTCAAAGTAAATGCCAAATTCCTTAATATTGGGTTCTGATCACTGAAGACTTATCTAGAACTCTAGCCCCAGGGTGGGATGAAATAGCTCATAACTGAAAAAAAAAAAAAAAAGCTCATAATTGAAAAAATTCTCACACCAGCAGGTGTTGTGTACAAGCAAGTAGGAGCAATCTTCTAGTATAAGACATCTATGTTCCAGGCCTGAAGAGAGAAGAAAGCCAAATTTTCCACCATAATGGAGGTCTTTAGTCTAGAATTTTGAAGGTATCACACAGGATTGTATGAAGTAGATATTGTGGTTGCCCGCCCAGAATAAGTATTTGCCTACTGAAGACTATTTCCCCAATTCTCTAGTTTCCCCTTTTTTCCCTTAGAAATAAAACCTTGGAGCCTGAGTTGGACTGACTCCAGGAGACTTTGATTGGAACAAAACAAGCCAAGGCCATGATATCTCTTGGAAAAGGTTATATTCGCTGATCCTAATCCAAAGACTCCAGAGAATTCCTCTACCCCCAGGATTATTTCAGGGTTAAGCACATAATTGGAGATGCATCAATCACAATAAACCCTAGATTTGGATGAAACTGGGAAGACATTCTGTCTCTTTTCCTGGCTGTGAAGAAGGAAGTTTGTAGCCCGGAGCTGTTAGCAGTTACTTTGCCACGACCATAAAGTCGAACTACATATAAATTCAGTACATATGTGGGTGAAGAGTGACGCAGAATGCTCAGAGAATCACAGGAAAAAAGAGCTCATTCCTGAGGACATTTGGGTTCTTTCCAGATTTAATCAATTCCCTATATTGTTCAAACCCAGGGCTACCTCCTTAACCTTCCTAACTTTTCCCATACTCTTTACCCTCTCATTTAGTCTCTTTAATAGTCTTTTCCTTGTCAATTATTGATAATAATCCTTGTCAATTATTTTCTCCTCCACTTCACTCCACCTATTCGAATCTCAGGAGAAGTTGTCTTTCTTTATTTTATTCCTTCTAAGTCAGTTGGGACTGAGATATCAGGGATGCTCCCTATATCCATGGGCCTAAAAGTTAAAGATCTTAAAGATAGCTCCTCTTTTCTCCATAACTCTAGCTCAGTTATGTTAACAAATATTTAATTTTTTCTCAATTTTTTTTGAGACTAGGTCTCGCAATTTTTGCCCGTGGAACCGCAGGCTCTCTTTGCCCGGTGTACCACAGACTCAAGCAATCCCCAGCCTCAGTTTCCCAGGTAGCTGGGATTACAGGCACGCTCCACCACACCCAGCTATTTTTTTGGACCTAGGTCTCGCTACGGGCCCCAGGCAGGACTCGAACCGCGATCCCTAGCCCCTGCTGCTTCAAAGGCTGAAGTTTACAGGCACGAGTCACCGTGCCCGACCTAATTTTTTCTCAATTTTAATTTTACTTTCAAAGGTCCCCTTTGTTAGCCTGACTTCAGCTCCCAGCAAGACCTGGGAAAGCCAAGGAAACGTATTGCTGTGGTACCCTGAAAAGAATAACCATTAAACAGTTGTGTGCCCTCCTATATCCTGTTTTCTTTATCTAGAAATCCATCATGTGGATTTCTGCTCTTTGATGTTGAGATTTAACTAAATGATGAAGTTGCAAAGCTATCATGTAACTAAGCATTTTCTCTGTCATGCCCCTGTTATGATACACAATCTTCTGTTATAGCCTTTTTTATATTTATATTTCATTGTGACTACCACATCAGATCCAGATAATAAATATCCCTTGAAGGCAAAGTTCACATGACATAGTAAGGATTCATTTTTGTTTGATGTATCTAATCTATAAACTATAATATGTATTGGATTGGTTTTAGACATCTTATATAAAGGATATCTCCAGGGAATATTATAAAAGGCGAAAGATTTATATGATCTGAAGAGAAACCAGAGTATTCCAGGGAATATTATAGATGGTAGAATAAGATTCAGAAAGAGCTCTTTAAAGATGGTCTGAACCTACAGAAGAATGCAAAATCAAACTGTTCACTCATGCTGACCCTGAATCACTAGATCACTTAGTTAGGAAACCTTCAGTGTAACTACCATCAAGGCCCTAGTCTTAATTCATTAATACAATGACTTCACTTCTCACAATACTGTCTCATTTCAATTTAACCTAACAAACCCTCTACTTACCCCAAACTCTTCCGAAACCCTGACTTAGCTTTCCACAATAGAGTCCATTGTCACTTGCAGCTCACAAGTGACAAACTAGTCTTCCAAACCTGAAGTATTTAAGCCCAGTGTCTTACAAATTATTGATCTTTTAGTAAATTATAGTCACACCAGAAAAATATCCAATCACTAGTGAATATGGTATTTTTCAGCTAGGAGGAATAAATGGGCTCCTACCTTATGTTATTATACCATTTCCACAGTTTTCAACCCTCAATCTTTGTGAATGTACTTGACTTCCAATTTTATCCGTTTGATAAAATAAAATAAATAAAAATTCATTCCTCTACCGTCCCTTTAACAAAACTCAAATCCAATTGTTTAAAAGTGTAAGAATCATTTCAAGAGATATTTAGATAAAAAAGAACTATATGAATCTAACCAAAAGTCATCCCAAAATTTCCTCTTTGCTTGCCTTTTTCCCCAAAACAACAGGGAGAGACAATCCAAAAATCCATAAGCTACATGAGACCTAAAATTCATGCAGAAAACTCAAACAAAACTTTAGTATAGATCTTCAGCAACAAATTACTATTATCTAGAGGAATACTTTGTCATTTTAATTCTTGAAGAGATTTTACTGCTAGTATTTTTAAATGTGTTCCTCCTTATAATTACATACAAGCTATTTGTTCAATATGGTATTGTTTTTTTAAGTTTTTTAATTCAATACATAACTTTGAGTTATACTCAAAAAGTGACTGTGAAATTCATGCTCTGTGTCTTGATGCTGACATTTCACTTAAGGTGGGTGTGGCAGATAGGGAATTGGGTGGAAGCTGTTTTAGCTAACTGATGAGAAACTGGTTTGATCATAGGAATTTTTCTTTCATTTCTCTTGTGATAGTTTGGGTACCAAGAAAAAGCACAATCACAGTACCATGACTGTCATATAGGAGCCACTCAAGCACTTTGCTAAAAAATGGAATTCATTGTAAGGAAAATAATGTTGCGGCAATTTTTGACCAAAAATATCAAAATTTCCTCCCTCCCAAACATATGGTGGGATTATACTCACTTGCTCACATTTGTTTGAATGAGTTGAACATGTGAGAACAATTCATTGCCCCTGACAATGTTTGTACTCTGACATAAAGACTCGACCCCTGAATGGTTATGATGAACATATCTTACCAATAATCTGTGCTAAACATGAAAGGAGCCAAAAATAAACTACTGTTGTTTTAAGCTGCAGAATACAGCTATTCTTTATTCCAATGGGCATAGCCTATCCTGACTGATACCAGTGCAATAAGACGCTTGGAAGGAAATGTAGTTAATTAAATAGGTTAAAAAAAATACATCTGATAGAATGATTTCACTTTTTAGACATTGATAATGTACTAAGCAGAGATAATAAGTCACTTAAATTTCTTGGAATTAAGAAACTTCAAATACAGATACCATGAAAATGGCCTCTCATTTCATCTAACATAATATCTCAACTTATAAAATGAACTCTAAAATTAGAGGTCAAGTTAGGGGAAAATAGCTTACACTACAGTCCATATACTGGCCCCAGTAGGAGCCAGAGTAAGTGATATTTGTTTATCTGCTGAGTGCTGTTACCCCAAATGCTGTGTCTAAGGATGTTTCTTCCCCTCTTTACTCCTCCTTTCATAACAGAGTCACAAACTTTGTTTTAAGCTCTGTAAGAGGCACAAGTCTTTCTTTTGTTCTGGGCAAAGGAAGAATATTTTCAGAAAATAGTTTTGCCATTTTCAGAGGAGGGTTACTACCAGCCACCAAATAAGAAATATGTGTGTCTTGGAGGGTTCAGACACCCAAGTTAGCATATTCAAGTTCTGACTCTAAACCACACAAGTCTCACCATCCTGTATTAGCTATGATGACCAAAGTGACTCAGGATGACACATTCCTTTTGCTTACCTGGATCTTAATTTCTAAGAAATAAACAGGGTCTGGAATTTTAGAGTTAAGAATAAAATCACATTTATGTTGGATGTCATAAATCTTCACCTCAGCAAATGGCTTCACCACCACCAATGTCCTAGACAACAGCTAAGTTTCTGTGACAGAAATGTAGTACGTTGTCTCTCTGCTGAGGATGGCAAGTGCATTAAGACTCATTGGCTCAGAAAACTCAGGGTATGTGACTGATGCTGTGTTCCCGGACATGTTCAGGGTCTTAAAAAAGAATATGTATGTTTTCCACATATTTGCGAATTAGGCTCCTGAAACCCTTCCTTCTTTCCTCCCTGTCTCTCCTCCCCCTGTATAATTGAAACAGTACTCTGGAACCAAACTCTCCCTATCCAGAGTTCGTTAACATTTTCTCAAAGAACAGTCCTACATAATTCCTAAATTGAGCTTGCCTTCTTTTACGTTGTGGCAAAGTGCAATTACAGTTTAAAGGGAATATTTATGTACATTAGTTAACGACATCATTGCAACTTACTGCTCACACATCAACACTTAATTAGTGTAAGCATAAGTGACATAATTGCTACAAGGCATGCATTTACTAGTAATGTGAGGTAATTTCATGCACTATGCACATTTTAAATATCTACTTTATACTTTGTCAGGCTGAATTTTTAAATCAATAAGAGATATTTACAAGGATCAGAAAGTAGTCTTCTTCCCTAGTGTAGACAAACACAGTGTTATGGCTCTTCAAAGCATTTAATATTCTGTAAGGTTTTTCAAGCCAGAAAGATTACAGAGGGGCTGCAGACCCAGTCCTCAAAGACAAAGAGAACCCCTAATATATGTAACATGGTCCAGTTATTACATGTGTTGTCCTTTTTCATTTACAACTATTTAATATGCATTTAAATATCTCTCCAGGTTCTGAAAATTCTACTTTAGAAATATTGCTTTGAAATATTATTTTGTATAATGAAAAATTTCAAAGTTCCCCCTCAAAAACTACAAATATATTTAAGAAATTATGAAGAGGAGACTTTCTAATATGCACATTTATTCAAAGCAGCTCCCTGTAGAGAATCCTCCTGTGGCTTTTCTTATTCCAAACCCCAGCACGGGGCAGTGTTAGCTCTTCCTTACCAGGCCCTTAAGCATTTTCCAGCCTCCTGAGATGGTGCACCCTAATCATTCTTACTGGGCTTGTGTCTTCACACTGTTCCTGCTATGCTTTCTTCCTGCCAGGGGCCTCAGCTCTCCCAAGTCTCAGCTCAATCACACATCCCTGCTACAGGCCTGTCGCTCACCTCTCAGGGCATCAGTCACTCATTCACCTGTCTCCCCTCTAGATATTGAACAAGACTCAAATGATGAATTGGATTTTGCTTAGCTGATCTGCTTGTAAATATGGTGAATACAGTTTCCTTCAGAGGTACAATACGACAGTGAATGAGAACGTAGACTTTAGAGTAAAACAGTACTCAATTCAAAATGACTTTAGCGAGAACCCCTTTTATGTAAAATGAGAAGTGGCCCAAATACTTACCTCATAGTTTGGAAATCTTAGGCTATGGATTTTTCTCCCTGGTTGCCTGGCTCTCTGGGATCTAAGCTCATCTTTCCTTATGAACCTCATCTCCAAGCCTGCCTTCCCAAACCAGTTCCATTATTCAGCATCTCAGCTCAGGTCAGCAGCACAGCCCATATCAGTCTGGAGCAGTTTTAACAGTTGATATCAACAGCAATGTCGTTATTCTAAGTAATCTTTTTAACCCTCAGGAATGCAATCAACACTTCATCTTAAGATAGAAATGGCCTAGATTTAAGTTCCAGCTCAGTTACTATGTAAGTTATTTAGCAACTATTTAAGTGCCAACTATCTACCAGATGACTGTTAGGTACTGACGATGCAATGGTGAGTGAAAAGTACTTTGTGGAGCGTGAAGGGTTCCACCAGCCTCTGGCATAGGTCTTGACCTTTATGAGGCAATTTCTTTAGTGGGAAGACAAAAATCCCCTACTTATAGTCTGTGATCAGGATTAAAAAAAAAAGAGAAAATGCATATGGGTAAATGGCAAAGTGCTATGCAAATCTGGCTGACAAAATTCTTATCCCTTTTCCATTTTCTTCCCATTCTAAGTCCATATTAAGCTAGCAGTGTATTCGCGTAGCTAAGTGCACTTTCCTCTACAGTTTCTATGTCTAGGCCTGGCTGTATTCCCCATCAGTTCAGATCTTCCTGCTTGACAGGCTAATGTGCTGTTGCCATTCCCCTTGATATTAGTCTAATTCTGATTTGAGGCTATGGAAGTGACAAGTGAAGCTATTTTAGAGGTGCCTGGGGTCGTAAAACATTTTGAGAATTATTTTGCTGTCGAAGTCACATCAGAGTAGATCTGCATGAAGATTCTGTGGTTTTGAACTGAACATGAGGCATCTTTCAGCCTATGCTCTGCAGAGAGCTGGCATGATGAATGGCGCCATCATCAGTCATCTTGCTGAATGTCAACCAGACCTGCTCTGAGCCCACTAATCCAGAGCATTGGGGATTTGGTCAGCAACTAGGGAAAGCTTTGCATTCTAGACGAATTCAGAAATGGGAAATAAAAGGCCTCTTGCCAGTAAAAGACATGTTTTTTTATATGTCAGAAATAGATCTTTCTTTTTCAATTGGAGAGATTCAGAAAGAAAAAAAAAAAGGAAGACTTATCCACATGCCCTTTCTAAATAAATGATTGAGAAAAGTTGCAAAATTCAGAACTGAAATTCTCCAGCCATTTATTCTTCTCTGTTTGGGCATTGGCCTACCTGTCCTCTTTAAATATTAGTAATAATAAATCTGATGAATAAAGGTAGTCACTGACAACAAAAAAAGCAGAATTTTAGCAATAGCTGTGAACAAGGACATTTCAAATGGAAAAAGCCTAGGGTTGTCTTATATACTATTTATGATGATGATTATTATTTATTATTATAAATGAGAAAATAAGGTAAGATGACACTGAGAGGAGTAGGGCCAGAGTCTGTACTACAAACACCAGGCACATGAAGTTAACTGCTTCACTTTTTCTGGTATTTTTGTGGTATGAGACAAGACAGGTAGATGTATACATATACACACAAAAGAAGGCTCACTGCCTAATGCTTTGAAATGACTGAAAAAAAATAAATTTCTAAATATTTTCTTCTAATCCTCACAAGCATGGCTATAAAATACACACTAGGGTTAGAACTATAACTTATCCATTTCTGTATCTGCTGTATCACACAGTGCTTTATAAAGAGAATAGCTTTTATAGATGCTTGTTGAATGAATAAAGAAGCAAATAACTGAGAAGGAAGTAAGAGTAAGAAGAAGGATTAAAAAAGGAGAAAGGAATGGAAGGGGAAAGACAAATTGGATATAGAACAATTAGTACACAAAATAAATCAACAAAAATCAGAAAATATGGTGGCTTGTTAGCTTAAGGTATTTGATAAATTTTAAAAAGAGCAACTAGGTGAGATGAGTGCTTTATCCAGAGAAGCAGAAAATCACAGCAATGTAGTCTTATTTCTGTATCTTGTGTGTATCCTTCTCCCACCTCAAATCCCACCTCAGCATAAGGAAAACAAAAAGTACCTTTGAGAAAACCTCCTTGCCTATTACTCATTTATCTCAGTTTTCCTAGTTCTGCCACCTTCTCTAGATCTACAATTCTAGAACATGGTGGATATTATTCTACCTATTGTCATCATCTAATACTATACATTCACACAAAAGTCATTCATACACAGAGCCACCAATATATGTCTACCCCACTAATGCACTAGAAAGATTCAAAGTGGTATATTAGATTCAGCAGCTCTCAGACAAAGAATATTATTTTTAGTACACTGTGGCAAAGTATCAATGGTGCTTTTGACCTTAATTATTTGGGATAATAACTAGCTGAATAGAACCACATGGTTCTCAGAGCTGCAAGAGTATATTTCCACAAACCTCCATCAAGTAACAATTATTGATGATTCTAATCACTTTCAATAAATATTTTAGAACATGGCCAAATCGTGGTGTCAGTAGGAGACAAGCTCAAAATGTCCTCCTGGATTGGGCAATTATTTTCCAGTTACACAAAAGAGCTTTTATCCCCCCCACTCAGACAACTGATTTATTTCTGTCCCAGACCTCCACTTAAAGATTTTAATAGCTGTGAATTGTTACTCAATGTTTTCTCTCATAACACCTGACCTACTCTTATCCTCCATTTTGCCTCATTTCTGCCAAATTACATTCCCCCACCCCTGCTAAATCTTTATTTCCAGGCCCTGAAATAAAGCTTGATTTGCAAAAGAATGTATTGAGACTGATACAGGCTAGAGTCTTAATCTGGATAAGCACAAATCAACTCTAAAATATTGCCAACCATTTCATATAATTCATCTTCCCAGTTTGACTATTTGATTTTCAAGACCACAGTTTATTACTCACAATCAAATATTGGCCATGTTACTTGAGATGACAACAGAGATCCATTTTATAATAATAATGTTACAAAAACAAATAATAATATCTACTTTGACTACAACTTGTATCTTCTGGTTCTTCAGTGATGAAAAAATGACAGAATTTAAACTGTAAAGTATTACTAAAAGACAAAGTTTGAGGTCAAATATATTTTATTTTTTAAGAATCTACTTAAAAGCATAGGCTAGATATTTTGTGCCCATTAGTTCAGCTATGTCCTGTTTCAGCAAGGGGTCAGTACTTAATAATTCTTACTGATTCTCAATGTACAAAGAATGAAAACTCTGTCACAGGGCAACTTCAAAGGAAATGGAACAGCCTGGGTTTGAGTCTTTACCTGTATATTTTAAAAAGCTTAGAACAAGACTGAAGCAGAAGCATGCATATAAAGGTTAATAAAAAAAATTACTTACAAGGGAAATTGAAAGAGAGAGAGAGAGAGAGAGAGAGAGAGAGAGAGAGATTAACCACTATGTCATCCCAGTAATGCTCCCTGAGTTGGGATCTCTCAGGTTCACACTGATGGCAAAAAAAAAATCAAGTTCCCCTGCAGGCCCACATGCATTCAGATCTATACTAAGCATGTTTGCTTAACACTACCCTTTGTTCCAAGCAATCCCCCCTCCTCTCCCACCAAGAAGTCAATAGTCACGGAAGATTCATGGCATGATGAGAGTTGTAGTCCTCAGCATCCCGTATCTCTTTGGTATGTTTGTGTGGGTAGAATCCATAGAACATCAGTGAATAGAGTTCATTCAGAACATACTGTTCCCTCATAACTTCCAGATAGACTTTGCAGGAAAATTGAAAATTGAAGTCACGTTAATAAAGGAGGCCCACTGACTTAAATAGAACTGACCTTCACATAGTCTGTCTCTTACCATTCCCTTTGTCATTCCTATGGACCTGATTTACACAGCATTATTTTTGTCCAGGAAAAAGTCTCTTGGCTTTGGCCAGCTTTGAAAAGTGCAGCCCAAAATATGACTCTTCTACAAAAGAAGTAAGTAATACAGGATCAGATTGGCATCAAATTCCTCACCAGCAACCCTGAATGTTAGAAGATAAAGATGCACTCAAGGTTCTACAAGATTCAAACTCTGAAGTTCTATAGCCTTACAGAAAACCAATCAAGCATGATGATAAAAATGAAAACATGCATAGATAACTATGAATACAGAATTGTAATAATCCAAAGCATGGTCTGTGAGGATGACATTTGGGAATTTTCAACAGATGAAAAAGTGAAATTGAAACCAAAATTAAAAAAAAGAGAAAGAAAAGACAAAGGATTCTTAAAAGAGAGAAGCTCCCCCAGCAGTACAAAACATATTCTGGGGCTAACAACTGTTAGAGCTTCAATTAGATCAAAAGAGTAAGCAGTCCAGATTACAATAAGAATTTGATGTTGTTGAGAGGGTTCTCTCTGGAAAGAAACCATCATCTTGGAAAATTTGAGACTGGCTAATTTTGAGAACATGGTAAAAGCAAAATCACTATTCATTTGACAGCCCTTGATCAAAAGAAAGCAAATAAAAATGCAATAAATAAAATACACATAGGTTGCTACAAAAATTCAACAAAAAAATCAAAAACAGGAAAACCAAAAGAGCTACCAAAAAGTAACTCTTTCATTGAGTCATGTAAGACATAGTAAACTTGTTATAAAAGCAAATCTATTAGATTTGACACAAGAAACAGTTTCTTCAAATGGCAAAAATGTTACAATATTGGACATAAAAAGAAGGAAATGCAAGCCAATATTTTTATTTAAATTTGCAGCGGATAATTTGCACATGACTATGAAAACAAATACTATTTATTAGTTTTAACCCAATAAAAGTTAAAGAAAAAACTCATAATAACTATGGTTTCAGAAAGTATGGTAATTGTTTCACCATAACTACACAGAAATAAAAAGAGAATTCTCAGGAAGTGGGAAGAAAGCAAGAAAGGAAATAGAAGAGCAGGAATAAATTTCATTTATAAAATCAATCACAAAGGAACTAAAAATAGCAGTGGATTTTTAAAAAGTGACTGCTTTTAAAACAGAAGATGAGAGAGAACAAGCAAAAGAAATATAATTTCCATTTCAAACTCCTGTCTGCTTACAAATAGTAAATAATGTGTATCAAATAATCTGTGCACCTTTAATGTGAACAATTTATATTTGTCAATTACACCTAATAAATCTGAAAAGACAAATAAGTATGTTTTATATTTCCTTTAAACAAGCATACACTGTATATTTCCTTTAAAACAAAACATTTATTAAGACATAAGCAAAATACATTAAAGTGGACAAAAGACCATATAAAATGAAAAAGCACATCTTAACTTCAAATTTATGTTGCTCTGGGAGTATGTATGTTTAAGAAAAATCTTATAGGATATTTTTCAAATCATTCATATTTTTACCTTTAGAAAATAGCCATTTTCCACCTTCTTTAGTCCTTACATGTCATTCGAAGTTTTTTCTCAAAGAGTACATATCTTAAAAATATCAGAAAACTACTCCTGAAAATTGAATTTTAAAATGTGTTTTTGATCTTATAGTTAAACAAGTATAACATTTCAGCACACTATTTCTAAATAGTTAATTTTAAAATACTTAAAATATTTTAATATATATAAGGACTATATATATTATTCTAGTGTTTAAATGGGGTGATGCATAGCACAATACTTTCAAGTAATTCACTTGAATACTCATTCATTTATTTATAACATGTATCAACAAGCATTTCCTTCTTAAACAGTGAAAGAAGCCAGGAGACAGCTCAACAACCCAAAGCCCTGGTGTTCCTTTACTTTCTTTCCCTGGTACTATTTTCCAACCCACTAGACAATTAGGAGAGATTTGTGTCCCTGTTCTAGTCTTTTCCCTCAGCAAAAATTGACTTTCCTTGAAGATACCTTTCCAGCAGGAGGGTTTTCGAGAGCATCCTGACAGGTTTTCCAGAGGAGGCATAGCCCTTCCCCAAAGCATGCTTGATCAGAGACTGAAGAGGAAGTCTTTACAGGAAGAGTTTCCCTCCCCTTCTGCTGTCAGATCTCCAAAGTCTGGGAGTCATTTTTTAATATTGTTCCTTCCCACATTGCAGAAGCAGGTTAAATTTCCATTCTTAGTGAACTATCACTCCTCAAATGACTGTTCTACTGACAGCACCAGGCCAAATAGTTGGAACCCATGAGTGACATTTGTGTCACTAAGAAGTACCCAAAGTAGATAGGGAAGACTAAGGGGGGAGGGTGGGAAGCAATTCAGACTTTACTATTTCTCCTAAAGCAATTTAGTCTCCAAAATTAATTACAGCCCCTATCTTTCTTATTAAAATCACTAACACTTATTTCTTTTTCAAAAACATTTTATGGGTCTCTCACCATATTAGGACTACATTTCCTTTCCAGGGCTCAACAGTACTTGGGAAGGAATATGCCACATTTTAAAAATATAAAGAAGCAAAAACATTATTTTAATGTATAGCTTCAAAAACTACACTTGGGATAGTAGCAAATTGGACATTGATCAAAGCATTTGTAAGTTAACATTTTATTAAATAATACAAACAAGAAATTGCAGAAGTTGTTAAAATGTAGCTCATGAATTTTCACAAACTGGAAACCATTGTGAACACCACCCTGCTAAGGAAAGAAAACATTAGACATTCTAGAAGACTCTCTTCATAACCCTATCCAGCAAAAGGTAAACACTGTGCTGAAAAATTTTGTCACCACAGACAGTTTTGCTATCCAGTTGTGCTCAGTTTCAAAATTTAAATAAATAAAATCATATGAAAAAAGAATTCTGTAAATATTAGCACCATTCTTTATATTCACAATGACAAGCAAACTTGAATATTTATTCCCAAGAACTCTATTCTAAATACCACACCATGGATTATGCAACTCTGAAAGTTTTGAGGGAGGGATGATGTCCTATTTCCCCAAGCCTTTTTTTAATAATCTTAATTTCATGTATTTTTATGCAATGGAAAATTCACTTTTGATGCCTAGTCTTTTGATACCCATAATGGAGTAAGAAAAAATCACTTCATCTTGAAATGCTTCTTCCAAGACTGCAAAATTCATTCATTTTCTCCCTTTCCCACTTGTTATAGACTAAATTGTCCTCATAAAATCAAATGTTGAAGTCCTACCTCCCAGGATGGGACTACATTGTGTCATGGAGTCTTCAAAAAGTCATAAAGTTAAAATGAAGCTATTAGAGTGAGACCCAACCCAAAATAGATTCTTATAAAAGAGAAAATTTGGATACAAGTAAGTATGTGTAAAAGGCTAAGAGAAGATACAAGAAGAGGTCAATCATCTACAAGTCAAGGAAAGATTTTCAGAAGTAACCAACACTTTGGTTTCAGACTAGCCTTCCAAACCATGACAAAATAAAGTTTTGTTGTGTAAGTCAATTAGAGATCCCTTGCCATGGCAATCCTGGTGAACTAAAATACATGTCTTATTCTTATCAATTTGAGGTGGTGAGGTAGTTAACAAGTAAGGTGGATTGTGGAAAGCAATTAGCCCCAATTCTTGGCATCCCCAATTAAAGGGAACATTTAAAACTCTGAAAACATCACCAATTCTTGAGCAGAAGAAAAAATTCAGGTATGAACCTGTCTTCCAAAAATGCATCCAGTGATATAAATCAGAATTAATGCAATGAAAAAATAACTTTAAAAGTCATCTGTATTTCATTTTCTGTGAAGATTTTTCTACTCAAGACATTTTGCCATTTTCAATCAGGTTACTAAGTTGTTAATTAAATTGATTTATGGAACCTATTCAAATATTTGGAAAGTTACCTTCTTGTCAAATTTCCCCCGCCCCCAAAAAATCCCACTCACTGTCATGCATCCATTGGAATTTTGATAAACCCCCCCAAAAAGTCAGATTTTTCAGTATTGCAAAGAGAAAAATAGCTCTCAGGTTGTCCACTGCTGTCATATGTCTCACAAATGCCTCCTAAGTCAATAGCATTACACTTACATGAACTTGGGTGAAGGTTCTATGATGCAGCGATATGTCTGCTTGGTGATTTCATGGACAATATACCATAAACATGGCCATAGTATGAAATTATCTCTTTGCATTGCTGGCTGGTAAATTGTTTTCAAATACTGGTCAAGGTGTGGGTGGCATCCTTCTAAGCAGATATAAATCAGTTTCTTCAGTGCCCCAACCAATTCTGAGGTAGGAAATGATGTTGAGAGTCACCTAACCTAATTCTTCATCTAATGTTTCCATGATTTCATTCCACTATGTCTACACTAGGCTATACATAAAGCAGAATGTTTAAATAATAGAAATATTCTAGGATTCCACATGCATGTCTGTCTGGAAGGTAAATGAAGCCTTATGCATAGTCACATCTAAAACTTGTTTTCAAGATGTCTTCAAGTTTCCTGGGTGAAAAGAAAAATACTCTCTATATTATGGGTCACCTTTCACTTTGCCATCCTCACTCTATCATGTGACTGGGATCCCTAGCTATGAAAAGTATTTTGACTGAGAAAACATGATAAGAACTTGATAGACCAGTCTCAGCTTATGACAGATAATTGAATAGTTTACCTTGGGCAAATTCATTAGCCACTTTTGAATTTCAGTTTTTTCAAATAAGAAAATCTTAAAATAAGTGGATAAGTGTTGTTTTTATTTTTCAGTTTTTCAAATCTCATTTCATGTATATTATTTTATGAAACTTTTCATCCTATCCTATTCATCTAACATTGTCCATATCCTTTCAGATAAACTTTTTTCTATGTTATCTACATCTCTAAGCAAAGCTTCCTACTCTAGGTGATATTTTCCTTGTGAAACATCCTTGAATTTGCAACTAGCTTTCAGAGTGTGTATGAAAGTTCTAAGGGAATCAGACAGTATTTACTTTTCTATTACTACCATAACAAATTACTACATAGCAGGTAAAAGCAAAACAAATTTGTTATCACAGTTGTGCAAGTAGAAGTTTGAGCTGGGTAAGTTGGTTTCTCTCATCCAGTTTTCCCAAGACGAAAAAATCCATGTGTTGGTTAGCTGGGTTTTCATCAGGAAGCTCTAGGTTAAATCGTTTTCCTCGCTCTTTCAACTTGTTAGTGCCTTCCTCCTTGTGGCTTTTGCACTGGGTCTGCCTTATCTCCCTGAGCTCTTTCTACAGTCCTAACACATGGGCTCTGCATCTCAGAGCCACCAATGATATGCTGAATCCTTGGGAATGCAAACCTCTAACTTACCCTTTTGCTGATTTTTCAACTTCCAGCCAGAGAAAGTTCTCTGTTTTAAAAACCTCATGTAATTATATTGTGCCCATGGGAATACTCCAGAATAATCTCCTTCAATTAAAGTCTGTGCTCTTAACTGCAACTGCTAAGGTCTTTTTTTCTTGCAATGTCACATATTCATAGGTTCTGTAAATTAAGGCATGGGCATTTGGCGGGTTGACATTATTCTGTTTATATGATGAGAGAATAAAAGGGAGTGGAAGCACAAAACTAACTTTTTTTATTGATCTGCCCAGGGGGTTTCCTCTCTTTAATTCAAGCAGTCACTTAATGCAGCAGCACATATTAAATGTGTATTGTTGTATGTTAGGCACTTTACCTGTGCTGAAGTGTGTTACTCCATTTGAGCCTCCTAAATTTTTTAATTCTATTGTCATCATCATTTTACACTTGAGGAAAGTGAAGTTCAAAACCTTAGTGCTTTGTCTAGATATTGTTAAAGAATTAGACATTAACCCAGTTTCTGTGATCCAAAACTCTACACTCTCAACATTTTGCAGCTGAGAACTCAGGGGTTCACAGACACTATGTACTTTCACAAAGATGGTTAGCAAAACTGTCAGGCATGAGCTCAGATCCCCACCAGTTTCTTCCCAGGTTTCTCTGTCTGCTGGGGGCCCTCCATTTCACCTGTGCCCAGCACACTGCAGTTGCCATTGATTCAACAGCCAATCTGCCCTTAGATCATTACCTTTTGTTACTCTTTTCTCCACATCCTTAAAAGTACATGTTCTTTTGTAGTCACAGTAACTTTGAAAATAGTGGGACATTTTTTCAGTATTATAAATGCCATTCAGCATGATACTAAAATATACAGTTGCTAGAACTAGATGAATTTTAGACCCCGAAGTCACTGAGCAGCACACTACTCATGAGAGACTAGTTACCTGGAAGAAAGAAATGAGAGTAGGATATTGGACTATCCAAAATACGTCCAAATGACTGGAGTCTCTAATATTTCCTCTACTACTCTTTCATTTGTAAGCACTTACTTAGACCTATAGGTATGCAGGTGGTCCGAGACTGTCACAGCCTATATTTTATTGATGAGACACAATACTAAAGATTCCTGTCCTAAGGACTGTATATTCATGGGAGCATAGTATAAATAGACTCAAAACACTCTTTCCATAACTTGATATTAGGTATTTTGAAATTGTACTAAAGATTTTTCTAAACGCAGGTGTTGAAATTATAAACAATTCTATGAATTTTAGACTTTTCTGGCAAATTCAGGAAATTATTGTGTAAGCCTCATTTATTCAATATCATTAAGAAATAGGTTATTTGGCATACATTAGGTGATTATTATTCTTATTTAGCCAGTTAGTTAATAATAACTTTCACATATGCTTTTGCATTTAATCACCACAGCAATTCACAAAAGGTGGGTGTTATTGTGTCCAATATGCACAAGATAACAATTTTCTAAAAGGGATGATTATCTTAGCAAAGACATGCCAACCAGGAAAAAGCAGGATCCAGGATTCCAAACCACATCTATTGGATGCCAATGACAGAGCCCATTTCCCTTTGCCCTTCCTGCAACTTAATCAGTATCTTCCTCAAATATCAAAAAACTTAAAGATTCAAATTATTTCCAAATGATTCTCAAGCTCTTCTTTTGTAGCAACAGTTCCTGGATACTATCTTGCAGTCGTTGTCATAACAGGTCTAAAGATTTTGATGTCAGTCCCATTGTTTACTTTCGGGTTTAAGACTGTCTTCCAGAGAGCAGAGAATTTTTAAAAATCTGTCCACATAATATAAGCTGTTTCTGCATATTAAAATCTCGTAACATTTTCCTATTTTTAAAATCACTTATGTTTATATCTCCTTTTTACCTAATCATCTTAAAATGTCTTGTCATCTTCCTTCTTAATTTGCAAGATTAGACCTATTATTTACTGCAAGCAAATATGCCAAAAAGTCAAACTGAGAAAACTAATGAAGAAATATGATTTAGCCAGTCATTAACTGCACCAAAAACCAAAGCTTGACAAAGCACAAGTTATAAAATGTTGGTATCGTTGCTCTGTTATATGTAAAGACATTAGAATGAGAATTAAAATAATATACTTCAAATCATTGATACAAACTAGAACTAATAAGGTTTGGCCAAAGAACGTTACCTGAGATATTCTGCTCATACATGTCCATACACAAATGCATATGTTTCCTGATTTTCAGAAAGAATATGATAGTAGATTTCAAGATTCTCTCTCTTAACATACCAGTAAAATATTTTTAAGTAGAAAAACACAAAGCTGATATAACCACATCAAAATACACTTATTTATTCATTTGTTTAATTTAAGATTCATTCTCTGCAATCTGTTTTGAAATCCAAAGATCCTGGTACACTAGGAAATGAATGGATGGTTGCAGCTTTGCTGCAAAATGACAGGATTTGGGGTGCTTATTGTACATTACAACTTCATCAAGATCCTTTGGCATAGCCATACAGCATGTGTCACTTCTCTGAAACCAGAGAAGTTGGGGGATATAAGAGGGCTATAGATCCAATGAAAGGAGGAGGTAGAAGTATATCCCAAGAACAGAGCAGAGATTCCAAAACACCAGTTGCAAGACCTGGGTCAATGAAG
This sequence comes from Uropsilus gracilis, assembly GCA_004024945.1. Taxonomy (NCBI): domain Eukaryota; kingdom Metazoa; phylum Chordata; class Mammalia; order Eulipotyphla; family Talpidae; genus Uropsilus; species Uropsilus gracilis. Next base: position 50,576 of record PVHY01009659.1, read on the forward strand.
AAACAAGTGATGACAACAAAACCTATGGTTGGAGGGAGAGATGGGAGATGAACTATAAGAGTTACAATGGACTACACAGTTTGTAACCATAAACCAGAAAATAATGAAAACTCTCCAAGATTCATCTAGGAATGAATAGGTGAACTATGGCAAAACACTAATAAGCAAAAGATAAATCCATTCTATGTATTTACTCATACAATGAGATATCATGAATCCTTTACCCAGTCTCCACATGTGGCAACTAGCATATATAAACTATGTATGTTTATATATAGCGTGTGAACATAAATTATATGTTTTGTATATATTGTGTGAATGAACCCTATTATAAAAGGCATTTTGTTTAGAGTTGGTTCCTCCTGTATTGCACCCTGAGCTATGGAGATAAGATCCAGTGACCCATGGCCCTGAGTTGGAATCAATGGGTTAGAAAATGTGTAGCTAATATAAAACTATACCAATATATCATGATCAAACTATTAACATTGATACAAACCACTGATTTTATTTGCACTTTTTTTGTGAATATGTGTATTTAGCTCTATGTAATTTTATCACAAGTATAGATTCTTGATTGAACATCCCATTACAAGGATCCTCATGTTGCTCTTTTATAATTAAAATCACTGCTCTGCCTCTCTCCTCAACTCCATCCCTAACTCCTGGTAATGACTAATCTGCTCCTGCTACTGACTTCAGATCAATTATTTCAACTAACCTAACCATTAGTATGTAACATTTCAAAAATGTTATAGAAATGGAATCATGCAGTTGTTAAACTTTTGGGATTGACATTTTTTTGACCCAGGATAATTTTCTTAGATATCTAATTTGCTTGTATAGCTTGTTTTCACCTTGTTGTGGAGTAGTATTTCAGAGCATGGTTATACAGTACATCCTAGAATAATAGCTAGTCCAAAGTCATTTTATCAAAATGATAACAAAAATAATTGATTCCCAGCCCTGGTGATCACTATCTGAGGTTCACAGACTCTCCCTACATCTGCTAGGATTTTCTCCAAATATTCTAGAAAAGGTGAGTGAAGTTTGAATGTGTGCATCCTGCCATGCCATGAAAGGCATTATGTCTAGAATTGGTTCCTGTCTTGCACCTTGAGCTATGGGGATAAGAGTCAACCACCCACGGTCCTGACCCGGAATAAATGGATTGGAAAATGAATGAGTAAGTGAGTGAGTGAATACAAATGTTCTAATACTAGAAGTTCTTTAGGTCTTTAGAAGTTTGATAAAATCTTTCCAACCAGACATTTGTGGTAGACCATAACTGATTTACTCCAATTAACCTATGACAAAATTAATTTTATTATACATTGTTATTTTTCTTAAAATCACAGGTCCTAAGCACCTCTCAACATTGTTGAGTAATCATTGTATATCATTTTGTTTAACCATTAGTCTATTGAGCAGGACCCAATTTAAAACATTTATTAGTGTGTTTGAACTTGTCCACCTCAAAATAAAAGACTTGTCAGCTTATCTAAAGCTAGATACCTTGGCCATATCAAAGGGAAGGTTAACTCACCTTCAGATAGGGAGAATGGAAGGAGTTACAAATCCTAACTAGTTATTATAGTTGCTGATAGAGGCGAAAGGTAGAAAAATTAGGATAGAAGTGCCTCAAGACCAGACTCTGCAGATGGAGGTAGAAATGGTTGACAAAGACTTTAAACCAGGTATAGAAATTAAATATTCTCAGGTCCTAAGTGCAATAGCATGTATCAGACTGCTATAGAACGTATGCCAAGGTGCAGCCAAGAGGTGGGAGATGAGATAGAGGGCCATTATGGAGAATCATTGGTCTTTAAAAACCAGCCTAGTCACTAAATAATTACAGAGGTAGTTAATGTAATAATATATAATGCAAATGAATGATCCTTTCCAAAAAGAAAATCACTGTATTAGTACAAATTCCTCACTGGCAAGAAGCAGCTCTCCTCCCAAGGCTGCACATCTGTCTATGCACGCATCTCTTTCAACAAACCTGTCCCTTTCAGAAGCAGCTCTTTCTGCCCACTTTCGCACTTGTGTCTGTGCAAGAATCTTTTTTACCCTTCATTTTTCATACAATGAATCTGCCCTTCTCCATATAACGAAATATCTCTGCCTCTTGGGGAAACACCAGTTTTCATTTAGTTTTTAAAGTAACCCTAGACTTGATAATTTACCCATTTCATTAAAAACAAAAGCAAGTTCAAAAAGATGAAATAAACTCCCACTGCTACTAAATAGTTGATCTGTAATTAAAACCCAAGCCTTTCCCACTTTAAATCCAAACTCTCTGGTTTCTATTCCGCAGCACTCTCTTTGATGTCAGGAGAAAAGCCAGTGGAGTGTTCTGACTAAGAAACCACACCCACTCAGGAAGAACAGTGAAATCAGCAGAAGGAAGCTGGAAAAACAAAATTCCAGTTGCCTCCCTTCTGAGTTACCTTAATGGTTTTTTTTTAAAACTGTATTATTTTACTTACCTTCCCTCTAACACAGAACTAGAAACTAAAAGTCTTCCTTTTCCCAATATTTGAACAAGAGAAAGGCGGGAAGGAAGGAAGGAAGGAAGGAAGGAAGGAAGGAAGGAAGGAAGGAAGGAAGGAAGGAAGGAAGGAAGGAAGGAAGGAAGGAAGGAAGGAAGGAAGGAAGGAAGGAAGGAAGGAAGACAAAAACTAGAATCAGTTGGTGATACTGTGGTAAACATGCTAGAGCAAAGAAATCTCTGATTACATGTGAGCCTATGAAGAATTAAGTGTTTGAAGATAAAATAGTCCCCCTTCTTCTATTCTTCCCACATGTTGAAATGGTTCTGCTCCATAATTTTTTTGTCATGCGCTATCAGACAAATCACTAGACCCACTATCTCTCTTGTCAAACTGGTTTCAAACGGCACCAGAGCACTGAGCTGGGTCACAAGACTGTCCCCCTGCTAGTTTCCCATGAGTGGCCACACCCCTGCCCACCCTCAAGACGACAGCAGTCTGCCTACTAGACAGAGATAAATTCCTCTCCGGCATGCCCATCAGACACTAAGCCAAACTCATCTCTTTCCTCCTCTCCTTTCCTCCCTCACTCCAGTTATTTATAGAGATCACAGGTGAATCGGGAGAAATTATTACAGTGCAATGACTGCTGAAAGGCTGGAAGCTAAAGAAGATGGATTATCATGGCTCTGACATGATTTGTATGGATTTCCAAAATTAAGCTATTCGCTTGGAGTGACCACCTTCCTCCTGCCCTGGGCTTCGCAGCTGCCCTGGTGATAACCTTCATCTGCACTTGTGAGCCCAGAAAGCTGAGCACGTTTCCCATTACCTTTCAAGCGAGTGTGTAGGGTTCTTCTGGCCCCTCAGTAATAGCAGGGCTGCTGGTGAACAGAGTGATAAACACCTACTGAGAGGGATGTAGCGTGAAAAGATCTCATCACCTGCCATTAGCTCTCAGATGAATAATGCAGCATTTTCCATGGCAGGTGTCAGGGGTGGGAGGGAGAATTGCTTCTGTGAATGCTCTGGTGAGCACTTCAGCATAAAGTAAGAGGTGAGAGCAACAGATGCATGTGACAAAATTACACAAGCTATTGTGTTTTAAAAGAAAGGGAAACTTTTACTTCACAAATGCCATGTGGGTTTCATTTGTTTCCTGCCCTACCCTTATGGTTAAGGCAGGTTAGTACTGCCTTCTCTTAAACATGGACCATTCTAAACTGGACCCCTCACAAAAGCATAGCTGTTTCAATTGATTTATCCAACAAATAGCACATTTCCTCTTCTGATTTCAGTTCTTTCTCTGGTTTGCATATCTTAGCTTTATTTGCATGTATGGGTTTTTGTTGCACTTTCATTAAACCTTATATGCTTGGGTCCAATTGATATATAAAACTCAAGCAAATATGTTTGTAATTTCTGTTCCCATTTGTACCCACATGTGCATATACACAAATACAAACTAAAGTGGTCATTTTGGGTCAAAAGAATGGGTAGCTAATAAGCCTGATGTTTTGAAAATCTGCCTGAACAAAAAATACATCACATCAGCTGAAGCGAAAATACAAATGGGATCCATTATTGGTTATTCTCAGCACAACAGTTCATCTATAGTGAGAGCCACAAATTGAAGTGATTTGTTGCCTCAGATCCCAGCATGGAAAACTTCTGACTAAGTTTAGGTCAACTTTCTTAAGATTGACATTGTTTATGAACACTCAGGAGTAGTTTTCCATTTTTCAGCCTATTGTCATGTAACTGCTAATAAGACCTGATATGAGAATTAAACCCCAAGACCAATTATCTCTACTTGTACCTCTGAATCACACACATTTTCTGAAGCCAAAATGATGAATTCTCTCATATTGAGCTTCATTTGTTCAAGGTAAGAAGGAAATTTTAAAAGACAGAAATATGCTTCTGGTTAACATTAGAGTATTTTTAACTGTGATGCACACTTCTACGACTAGAACAGCCAATGAAGAGGACATCAGCGATTTTATTTGCTTTCTATATCACTTTCATTATGGCTTTTAGAACAAATATCTGACAATATAGTTGACAAGATAAAAAAGATTGCCCCAGGATTAGAGATAGTTATCATCTCTTTTAATTTATTATCCCAAAAGGCCAGGATCATTTGCCTTCAGTGGCTTGAAAGTATTAGTC
>PVHY01009660.1:0-55265 GCA_004024945.1 Uropsilus gracilis
CTCCTGTTTAAGATTGCAGATTTCAAGGACAGGTATGCTAAAATGTGAGGATGACCTTATTTGGAATTTCCTTTCAGAAAGATGCAAAGGGGAGGAAGAAGTGAAATGGTTCAGGTGTGATTCCTGGAAGGCAGCAAATCAGGGTATATAAAGGGTGTGGAAACAAAGAGAGGGATTCCAATATGGAGATTGGATAGAGAGAGATTCAGTGGAGGAGAGATTAGAATCGGTCATTTTGTAAAGATGTGAGCCATGTGAGCTTGGCCATGTGTGGCCAAGGCCTGGGGCTGTCTCTGACCGGCCAGGGCTAGCCACATGTGTGCTAAAGGCAGTTAAGGAGTTTGGTGATTTGAACTCCCGGGTTGGGTTGGAGTTTGTTTTGCTGAGTTTGACTTGTGTCTGGAAGAGGCCGCGCAAAGGTCAGGCCTGAAAAAAAGGTGAACTTTGCTGGTCCAGCACCATGGAGTTTCTACTACCTGGAGATGACAAGGAGAAGATGGCATGGAGGAGCTGAAGCACGCCAAAGGAGCATGCCAAAGAAAGATTTGTTCAAACACGTGGAGAGGAACTCTTGACTGACTGACATTGGTGAGATGATCTGGACTGAGAGACTGAGGATTTTTGGGCAATCTGGGAAAGGACTTTGGACAATGTTGAGAAAGGTTTTGGACAATGCTAAAGTAATCTGAGTTTTACTTACATGTTTCTTTTGTAGTAATTAGGAAATCACTTATTTTTTTTGGGGGGGTTTGTTTTTTTGAGACTAGGTCTTGCTATTTTTGCCTGTGGAACCGTTGCCCAGGGTATCACAGACTCAAGCAATCCCCAGCCTCAGCTTCCGAGGTAGCTGGGATGACAGGTGAGTGCCACCACACCCAGTTATTTTTTTGGAACTAGGTCTCGCTACAGGCCCCAGGCAGGACTCAAACCGCGATCCCTAGCCCTGGCAGCTTCACAGGCTGAAGCTTACAAGCACGAGCCACCGTGCCCAGCCTGAAATCACTTTGTTAGAAATAAATTAGTCTGCACTGATAGTCTTGCTTTGACTTGGAATTTTGGTTGAGAAGGCTGGGGATGGTGGAAAGAACACACGAGAGTTTAAACTGTGTTTCTAAGTTTTTCTTTTTAGGTTTGAAAGAGGGAAAGAAAGCTGAGAGAAGCTGGTAGCTGGCTTTTGCATATCAATGGTAAAGGTGATCAGTGAAAATGCTAATGAACAGTTTGTGGCCTGCTTCAGAGGGAGAGAAGAAGGCATGGGTGAAGCTACTTCCAGTTAAAGGTAAAGGCAATTGTTAATGTAAACTGTTTGGAGCCTGCTTCAGAGAGAGAAGTAGGCCTGTATATGTTTCAAGTTAAGTCAAAAAGTATTTTTCTTGTCGCCTTGTTTCAATTACAGCATTACTGACAAAAGTCAAGGTGTGAAAAAAACCTGAATTTCTATTGATGGATAAATGGATCAAGCAACTGTGTGTTTATAACTATACATAATTATTTACACACAAACACACACACACACAATGGAATATTATTCAGTCATTGAAAAGGAAATACTGCCATTTATGACAACATGTAGAGACTTCAGGATCATTATACTAAGTGAAATAAGACAGATAAAGACAAATACCATATAATCTATCTTTCTTATATGTGGAATCTTAAAAAACATACAACAACAATAACAAAAACCTAAGAAACAAGCTCACAGATACTGATGCAGTCTGTTCAGACTGCAAAGGGTAAGAGGGGGAGTTATGAGTGAATGGGTTCAAAAGAAAAAGAAAACATTATTTGTTGGAGAAGATAATCTGAGATTAGGTAAAGGACCGTCTCACTTTGTCTTCCTTTCCATTTACCCTATTAATTTACCTTTTATGCCACATTCTTTTTGGAAATGAGAAAACTCTAATGGCGAAAGTTTAAAGCAGAACAATTAGATAAGTTCTCAAGGGCAGTGTTTCATAACTTTTTTAAAGTAATTATTAAGATTAAGACCTAGTTTGATCTTCCTTGGAAATCTTCTCTCTGGGACTATGATAAGTGAAGAAAAAACAAAATGACCTTAATAGAAAGCTACTGTGACTCAATAACATCTTTGAATGTATTTTAATTGCATCAGCATCCACAAGCTTTTGGAAGATAATAATGTATACAAAAAATGACATGCTCAGCTAGAATACTCAATCCTAATGGACTTACAGAGCCCATCAGATAATTCCCCTGGCTGAAGAGGACTATATGGTCTACAAATTGAGAGCATAAACATTTCATGAGACCAAATTTAAACAACTGCTTTGTAATCATATTTTAGGCCTCTTAGAAAAGGTACAGACTAGAAACCAAGCGTTTACTCAACTGATAAAATCTGATTGATTTCTGGTTATATCTCTTCCACAACAAGTCAATATTAAATGCAGCCACACCCCCAAATCATGTGAAATGCACATGCTACTTTCAGTTGTTAAACTATTATAACCTTCAAATTTTATTTAGGAGTGGCACAACCAGAGTGACTATATGAATTTATGAAAGATAATATAAAGGTCATTAAATTCAACTCCTCCATTATAGATGAGGGAAAAAGGTCTTAAGAGAAAAGAGCTGTAAAGCCACATAACTCCTAAGGGCAGAACTAGGTTTGAATACAATCTTAAATGCTTTTATTCTTACAATTTGAGAAAGTCTGTTATAAGCTAATACCTTTTGATCATTTATCATAAAGAGATCAAGTGGCTGCTTTCAATATCTTTAGTTAATTAATGATGTCAGGTATTTATTATTTATAACATGAGAGCCAGTAAAAGGTAGATTTTTTTCTTTTAGGTTCTTTTAACTTCAGTTAATCATGGCTACTCTTCAGAAGTAAGGTTTTCACTTTTCTGTTGATTTCTCAAGAATTATAAATTGCTCTCCAATTGGTTGATTCCTTTTTCTTTCCCAAGATATAGCAACTGGCACCAGCCCAAATGGATTCCGAAGAGATTATAGAATTGCTTTCCCTTCAGAGTTCCACTAATGTTCTTAATTGACTGGTTACCAGGTAATACCCAGAATAAAACAAAGCCTTGCTTTTAGAACAGAGTGTACTGGTGTGGAACTGAATTCACAATCAGTCAATTAGACAAAATAATGAAGCCCAGAGGCAGCCTGGTCATCTCAATCTAATTCAGAAAGCAGTAACTAGTTTAAAACTACTTAAAAAGTATTCCTTTTGCAAATTCTTACTGCTGAATGGAAACAAATTCACTGGGTTTTTCTCTTTTTGAACTTGGCAGTGAGAAAAATGGAAAAATGAAGGGCAGTGGAGTAGGGAGGGGTATAGATAAGGAACAGTCTGTAGGGTAATCCACAAATCAGACAAACAGCTAACAAATGAATCACCTGCACACAATATTCAAGCAGAAATTTCCATGCATATCAGGAAGAAATAATTTTGTGGCATAACTGCAACACTCTCATCCTTCCTGTTGCTAAATTAAATGTAAAAAGTCTTGAATCTTTTTGTGACAGCTATGAATCAGGTGGTGTTGCTTCCCCTCCCTCAGAGTCACCAAATAACATATTCCAAAATTACATAACACAGTCAAGAAAAGTTGCTTTCATAGATAACTCCCTATTACTCTATATTCAAAGGTGCATTCAGGATGCAGGTATTAGGACAGAGGGCTGTTCTGGTAGCTGTCAGGAAATGAGAGGCAGGTCACCTTTCTGCACATTATAACATGGAAGAAAAAAAAACAAAAATAAGCGACACTACAAAAGGTACAGAATATACTGTTGCTAATTTGTCTACTGAAGGGAGCAAAATGGATCTATAAATGCTCTGTAGGGAGGGCTCTAATATTTATACTGAGAAACTACTGAAAAGCTTGAAAATTTACTCCTAGTAAAGGTCATTCAGATTTTGTTTATATAGAATAATATTGTCTGGTCACTTGGTAAAACCTCTACCTATTAAGTCATACATATATATATATAAATGTAAAATATTACAGAAAAGCACTTGTCAATTTGCTACCTGATTGTTGCTTGTTTTTCTGATTTGTTATCCTAAGTGTTTAGCTGTCACATGTGACATGTGCCTGACCATTGTTCAACAAAAATAAGGGACAACAGACATCAAATAAGAAAAAAAGTTCATGAATTAAAAGAATTTTTTCAGTATTCAGTACCTTTTAACCTTCTCTAATAACATAAAAAGTTACTGTCACTTTCCTGCCTGATGCCCTTTGCCCTCCCTTCTCATTCGTGGAAACTAAGAGCTGCAATAGTGTTTGGAAATGATTACTTGACTTTATGGATTCAAAATAAGATTGCTTCATCATCAATGTTCAGAAGTAAGTTATGGGAACTACCTGAGTAATTATGGACCCATATGAGGGGTGACAGAAGACAAATTCCCCCTTTGCGACAACTACTTATATAATTTTCAGAACAAATAAAAGCAAGGGTCAAATAGTCTACCACAAGCACATGGTGGGGAGAGGGCAAGAGGATCACGCTTTCCTAGTTTCTGGTACATATCATGTAAATTAATTGAACCAGATGAAGGTCTGGCCAAGGCACAAGGAGCTTTAGGTATGAATCAGTTGGTTTCAGCTCAGAGGTCTGAGTAAGGAAGACTTGGGTGCAAGGCCTATGAGCACTATCAGTACTGACAAACATTACATTTTGTTCTCCTAGGCATTTCCCTTTCCCTTCCTCCCCTTAAAAGAAGAAAGGAAAACAATCAACCTAAACAGCAGCAATCCCCAATCCGAAAAAGTACAGTCACACCGAAAAAGTACAGTCACACCGTTTAAAATACACACCTCTGTTAACACTGCCTAGACTAAAAGTAAACCAGAAAGGAGAGGTTCAAAATTAAGAACATACCCTATAGCAGTTGACAGAAAATCTTGCCCCACTAGTGTGCCCTCTTCTTCCTCACAAAGGAAGTTACCTCAACTCAGAAGCCCAGGTCCCATCCTGCCGCCCAAGCTAGCCAAGCAAAAGAGAAAGACTGTTTAGGATGTTCCATTTCAGCAGTCAGGAAAGGGAGAGCGCAGAAGGTGAAGAAATAATTTCACTGTTAAACAGCCACCCACAAGCATATTGTCACTGAATTTAACTTGTATTCTTTGCTCTGTACCTTACTCCCTCACTCTTAAGGCATCTAGAAGTAAGGTAATTTTCTACTCTCCAGAGACTATAGCCACTCCCCTGCTCTGCTGTTTTGAATTACTTGGTATCATCCAAACAGAACAGAAAGAACCAGCAGACTTCAGGATGACTCCAGCCCGCTTTTCGGGCAGCTGCCAGGCTCACTATGGAATGGCAGCTTACTTGGAAAGAGAAATTTGACTATGAACCAAAGTAAAATTACCTAGTTTGCATTACCCATTTCTTCTCTATGGTATATTGTGTCAGGCCCCATTAGATAACCCTGAAAGAAAAATGTCCATGTAATCATTGAAAAAAGTGACAAGGAGTCTCTAGAGTGCATAGTAGACTTCAAATTGTCACAGGCAAACTGATTTAACCAAAAAGAGGAAATATGGTAAAAAGTGATAACCCCCATCACTTATAAAAACAAGTTATTTTAACACTACAGCAACATATTTTAGTAAGCATTTCTTTTGTTCTTTAATTTTTTATTTTCTCCAAAATTCAAATCTATAACTGAATGATATTTAGTCTAATTTTCAGCAACTCATAGAAGACTTCTAAAGATATCTCAGTTTACATAAAGTCAACATACAATACCTGTTTTAAAACGTCTGCATCAGTATCCAACATCTGTTCCTTAAAAGAGAACTATGTGTCTGCAATTTGGAATATGGGAATATTGAGAAATGTGTATGAAAAGAAAACTTTAGATTTTTCTGGTTATGTATTGCAACTTTTTAGAAACAGTATTAACTTTATCCCTCTCACCTATTATAAAGATAATAGAATTTAAATACTTATCCCAACACTCTCCTATAAAGACATAAAAATCTTAAATTAATGAAACAGACTTCATGCATTAAATTTTCACCTGCATTTCATGATTTTCTCCTAGAGAGATTATAAATTCTTTTGCTTAGCAACAAAGAAAGGAGGCACAGATGGAATCATCTCTTGCTCACTCATTTAAGCATTCATTTCAAATAAATCCATAGCTCCGAAAAATAGTGGGGAAATTTAATGTGCATATAAAAAGAGAAAATATCAAAAATGCTTTAAAAGGCAAGGTCACACCCTCTGCAGTTAGGAATTAAATACATAACACTTCTGGAGTGGATCCATTTCTAAATTCCTACTAAATGAAGGTATGAAGCAAGTGAGACAGGAATAGCTAACTGCAATATACCCCCATTATTCACTCTACATAAGCAGTGGGTTTTCTGGGCACCAAACATCTATGCAAATGGCTGGTACTTTAAGCAGTATGCATTTCTTGAGTAATCCTTACTTACATTCAAATCAAGTATTTAAGAGAGGGAAGGGGGTTGATAGTTACACTCTCCTTTCCAAAATGTTAAAGTAAGATAGATCCTAAAACAATACGAAGAGAAAATGATTTCAATTTCACAATAGTCTGAGGAAAAATATGATGATATTCTGACTCATAATTTAGTTAATATCTTAAGAACAACTATAATGTTTTGACAATTAACAAATTGCCTTTGTTTACACAATAATTGTACTGTCTCATTTGGTTTCTAGTGAAATGAAGCAAATTGGATATTTTTCAGATATAAGATTTAAAAAACTTAACCACTATTATGAAATTGTGGATCAGCTGTCTGACATCTGAAAATTTTTAAGCACTATTTTCTCTCTCTGTTCCAGAGCTGTCTCCCTCTGCTTCCATTCCATAAGCTACTTTTTCTTGGGTTATGTTGATATTCTTTTATTTCCTCCACTCATAGGAAGAAAGGATTCTTGATTTTCAGATTCTTACTATTATACACCGACTATAAAATTGTTTCATGAACCTTTATTTCACTGTGTGCAAACTAGGCTTCAAAAGGCTGAAAACAGATGCACTCACACATGGTTTTATTCTATTTCATGCTGCTCCATTTCTAAACAGTAAATAACAATTTCATGAGCTGGAAAAAAAATAATAATGGTAAGACAAAGTAGTCCCCAAACAATCATCTGAGCATCTACAATAGTAAAAGGTTTTTCTGTCCAGGTGAAGAAAATGCTTGATAAACCTAACAATATTGCAGCAACGCACAAGTTGCCACCTGGAAAATGAAAATTCAAAATAGATCTGTAGCTCAGGCTTCCAGCTTACGAGACAGGGAGTGCAGTAAAGAAAATGAAATAATCGGTCTCCAGGGAAGAACTTCTGTGGATCATCACTGACACTGAGTACGGAGAAAGCAATACACAATTTTGTGGATAAAAATAACATACAGACATACACCTGATCAGAGAAGGGATGCACAGATAAAGCAGAGGGAAGGAAAATTTTCCTCCCAAAGAGCCTCCACGTCCTTTTAATATGGAGAGATAACTAAATTTTATTTTAAAAAATTCTATTTTTAAAAAACTGACACAAGGTATGAAATGAAGATTGGAACTCCTTTTGCACATTTGTTCAAAACAAGAAGAGTAAAAAGTTTCCAACAAGCCAGTTGGAATCAGAAACATAGTCATAAAGACATTCAAAACTGTATTTGAACATTCGTAGGAACATTAAGCATCTTGTCTGTTGATGGCAAAAATAAAAAATGTAAACCCCACTATATTAAGAGATTTTTTTCAGTGAAAAGACAAATTCATTTTCCTGTTTTTGTTTTTAACTTAAATGAATAATATAGCCATACAGTTCACTCAGTACCTCAATTTGCAGACCTTGTAATAATTTTAAGTTGTATATATTTTTATACATAAATACCTATCTTTTAAAAGGGCTTTATTATTTAAACACACAAATATCTATGAGGAAATGCAAGTGAAATATACAAATAAGTGAGGTCATTGTATATATGTTATGAAATTTTTCAGATAAAATGAACCTAAATATAAAATGTGCCTCCCTTATGGTGGAATCTATTTAAAACAAATTCCTTTAATTAAATTTTTACACAATTTTTTCTAGGAGGTATACTATTCTCTTCCAGTCTCATAGAATTAGTGTCCATTTTCTGTTCTAATATAGTATCTTAGAACAAAATAGATAGCTATTTTAGGTCAACTATGCTGGAGTTTAGCAGTGAGTCTATTGTGAGATTTTGTTTAAGGATAATAATAAAGTTATATATCTTAAATCAATAATACATCCTTTTAAATAAGTGTATAAAACTATACATTAATAGAATTAATCTCATAGAATTAATATCCATTTTCTGTAATTCTATGACATTAATTCTATTAATGTATAGACACTATCTATTTTGATAAGAGAGTTTAAAAGTTAGATAAGAGGCCGGGTACGGTGGCTCGTGCCTGTAAGCTTCAGTCTTTGAAGCGGCCAGGGCTAGGGATCGCGGTTCGAGTCCCGCCTGGGGCCTGTAGCGAGACCTAGTTCCAAAAAAACAGCTGGGCGTGGTGGTGCGTGCCTGTAATCCCAGCTACCTGGGAAGCTGAGGATGGAGATTGCTTGAGTCTGTGGTACCCCGGGCAATGAGAGATTGTGGTTCCACGGGCAAAAATAGCGAGACCTAGTCTAAAAAAAATTAATAATAATAATAAAGTAAATAAATAAAAGTTAGATAAGAAATAAAGCATTCCCCTAAGCAAAACTTCATTTTGATAGTGATAAACTAGTGTGATATAAAGTTATTCATACTGGTTAAAAGTTATTCATACTGGTTGAAAGAAAATAAAGCCTAACTATCATCTGGAATTTTAGGACCATCCATCATCTTTACTGATCTTTGATAGGAAAAAATACAGTTTTTAATATACTTAAGCAGTTTGGTATTTAACTTGAGGCTGTCTTTCTCATTACATAAGCATGAAAATGGATTTAAAAGATGTTGGGTAATAACTGCTACCATTGTTGTTTGGAAACACGATGTCACAAGGTGCAGCTTAGAGTTCCCCAGTCTGGAAGACCCAAGACTTCATTTCTGAGATGCCTTTTAGGAAACCAAGGCACCCCTCCCCACACCAAAGGAGAGGAGAGGAGGGCCAAGAATTGGGAACATCGGCCCTACAGCAGGACTGCAAAGTGAGACAGAGATGAAATGATCTATAATGGCCACTCACGGATGCCTGTAATCACAGAGAAACTTTTTCACCCACACTTACAGGGGGTGAAACCCCCTAAATCTGACACCAGAACCAGCAACAAAACAACAGGGATGGGATTGGCGAATTCAGCCTCCAAGGACAGACATGAACAGACCACAAATAGATATAGAAACTGGCTGCCCAACGCAATCTAAGACTGAAAACCTACCAGCAAGGTATGCCTGGTTACAACAACACAGTCCCTCACCCAGCGAAAAAACACTGCCTCAAGAAATTGTCTAACAGACTTAGCACAGACTAGTAAACAACAAAGAACCGGCTTTGAGAGAATGGAGGGGGCACCAGAGGGAGGAGAGAGGGGGAGGTATCCCAAGAACCGTTTACCGAGGTTGTGATTTAAAGAATAAAAATAAATAAATTTTTAAAAATTGCTACCATTCATTTAGTATTTACCGAGCTAGAAAGTATGTTGGATATGACAGATGCATCTCATCATTCAATCCTCATAATGAGTACAGGCCAGTACACAATAGCAATTTAAATTTAGCAACTATTTGACTCCAAAACCCACGGTCTTTACAGTTTTGCCACCTCTTTCTTGGTAGAATCACATTTCTACAAAACTTTTATGTTCTCAGTCTAGGTCAATCCATTGTCATCAAATTTTACTTCTAATTATCTCTATAATAAGTTTGCAGAAAATTTAGATTAAAATTGACAAGAAATTAAAAAGGGAATATAGAATAAAGGCAGAAATTTATGTAATAACCCCTTGATGCCCTGGTTATATCTGATAAATCAAGGAAACACAACAATTAATTCTTTTAAAATAATATGTACAAACACTTCTTAAAAAATACCACATAATAAGGTGTTTAGGATATGCTGCTCTTTGTAAACTGTGTTTTCTCTTATAAATGAGTTCTAATTATTTACTGGTCCTACTATGTAAGTACATTAAGAGACTTAGAGGAGAAAAAAAGGGAAGCAGATATGTTAAGAAGAAATGGCCTTTAGCTTCTTTGTACTTGTTTTTTAATTTGAAATAGTCATAAGTTCACAGGAAGTTGAAAAAAGTAGTGCTGAGAAATGCCTGCACCTTTATCCAGTGTCCCCAAATGGTAACATCTTATATAACTCTAGTTTGACAGTAGGTAAAGTGACACTGATTACAAGCCACAGATCCTATTCTGGTTTCCTCTCTATCTGTATTTTCAGAGTATGCAGCTTTTTCTAGTGCTACAAGGGCCTTGTACTCTCTTCCATTTTTCTGATGAGGGAAAATAGGATTTAAGATACTAACAGACTATCCAACTGAGTATGCTAAGAATTGGCAAAAATAAAGCCAGTTTTGAGCTGCGGGCCCTCTGCTTAGAAATAGAACATGCATCTACATTAGCATCAACTCTCAGAAGTTCATCAGGAGTTCAGTGAAGATCTTCAAACTAATCTTATTTTAAAGTTATCTCACCAAATAGATGCATGATTTGTTTTTACATATCATTTTCATTTCCCAGACTTCCAAAAGTTTTCCTCATTAAAAAAAAAGTATCACTATCAGTCTGTCAAAAAATATACAGATTTACTGCATCAGTAATAATATAAATGAAACTCAAGGAAAACTAGGCCAGAATGGGTACCATTTGAAGCAACAGGCTACCTTGCAACCTTTCATCCCAGTGCAAAGCAATTTCTGCAGAAAGAAGGCCCATAACCACTGACTGAATGAACACACATGAATGGACAATTTTCAAGTGGGATGACCAAATATATCAAGCTTTCTAAACTTCTTTTAAGAAAACTGTTTACAAACTGAAAATTTTGTGCAGAAAAATAATTGGGGTGTACTTTTCACAAAATCAGAGCTAAAAAGTTCCTTAGAGAACAACTATTTTGTCATTCTCAAACCTAGAGATACTTTAACAGTACATGAAACATTAAAATATAACACACCAAACCTCCAGTCCCTCACCTGGAATGGGGTCCCGGGCATTTGTATTTTATTTCTAAAGCTCCCCACTATAAGTCTCATTATAAGGATGATTCTAATTCTCTTATACAAAATGAAGAAATGAGTCATACATAGTCAAACTGAGATGTCTTATTCAAAATAACACAACTACGTAGTAATAGAATTAAGATTAAAATCCAAGTAGGAATTTTTTTTAAATATCATTCACAGGAAATATTTCAAGAATACAAAACTGTATCTTAACTTTAAAACCAGCGGCCATTTTTTTTAAATGTGAAAGAAGTGCAAAAAATAGTGAACACTAAGTTTTCCTAGATTATATGTAGTTACTGTAATAGGGGGAATAGACACTTGAGGTTTCAGGACTGAGCAGCTTTTCCCTAAAATATGAAAATAAGAGGTGTGTGGCTTAGGACTTTCCAGCTAAACTGCCAGGCTTAGCAATCAGTACGCCTCAAGTTCTCTTCCTTGGCATTCTGAAGGTCTACAGGGGATGTCACCAGATAAGTCTTTTTTTGACAAAAAGAGGTATATGTATAAAATGCACAGAGCTGACTAATATAAAATATGAATCAACAGTTTTCCATACAGCTCACTGGATTGCTTGGGTAATCCAAAAATTAAATTACTTACTAAAATCAAAATACATTTATACCTAAAAATTACCTTTTATTGAATCATTCTCAGCTCTCATTATGTCAATGAGTGAACTCTCCAGTGAGTGCATGTCAAATGTCCTGGGGCGATCCTGTAAAAAAAGAGTCACAAATCAATTTTAAAATAGCATTTAAATGTAAAGGAGGGCAATAAGCTGCATTCCATGGCAGCATAGATTAAAAGTGACAATTCTATTCCTTCTGTGTAAAGTAATTAACACTACATTTTATTTTTAATACATATAATCAAAAACATAAGATTATGAACCCGGAGTTCAGCAAAGACTAATTTGATTGTTAATATAAATAAGATTCAGACCCTTTCTCTGAAATTTAAAATTGTGGCAATGTAGCAAAGCTTGCCAGACCTGTTCCAGTAGTTACTTACTAAACTGGCATCTCTGTATTATTCAACTATATTTCTTATAAGTTAGTTTTAAAATAGTCATCAAATGTCTGTAAGGCCATTAAGCTGCAAACTATTGCAAAATAAAGACTACTAGGAAGTCATGAAACAATGAATTTTACTCTTATTTTTAAATAAAAATACTATTATAATGATTGATTCAGCCACCTCCATATCACCCAGGCCATCCTTGAATAATGATTCACCATCTCTAAGGATTTGTTTTTAAAACTAAGAATTCATATTGAAAGTCAAGCTACTCCCCTCCAATCCTCTCCCCCAACCTCTCACCCCACCCCCGATGACCCAGCCCACACACACAAAACACTTAATCTCCTTCCTATTTATACAAAAATTAATTTGGAATAAAGGCATACAGTACTGCTCTCATTGCTACTATTAAGCCTTCTCTAAGAAAAAAGAACAAGAACAGCAAGGACTGCTGAAGCAGTTTCCCCTTATCCTCTAAATGAATAAGGTATTAGGTCCTTTAACAACCCAAGCATTATTTCTGGTAAATAAGAGATAAGAAGATCATCATCAAAATTAGAATCTGGCTGAGAAAACAACACAAAAACAATTTGGATTCTTATTTACTACTGGCAAAGTAAGGCTTGATCTTCTGCCATTAAAATTCAAAGGAAGAAAGGGTGTAGGGGACACTGTGGTCTATGCCCCAGTTTAACAAACTATTTCAAGAGTGGGTGAGCAATCTTAAAATATACAGCAAACCAACTGCTATGACATTCTTCTGGATGAAAAGGACTAGAGATAACTGAATTAAAGTTTAGCTGATAAGTGAACAGCAGGAGATGAAAACATTTTAAAATTAAACTCTGAAAGGAATTAGTCATACATGTCCTATCCCAATTTAAGAATAAATGCATATGCACAGCAAGGCCACAGCAAAGTATTAATGGAAAAGAGGCTTCCAGAGGAAAATGATCAGCAGAATTCCAGACACTTCTCTTTAGTTATATTTCTGATGTACTACTTTTAACAAAGTTTTAGCTTTTAAAGATAGTTCACTTAATTTTATCCCTTAAAAATAAAATATTTGGGATCTCTTTCACTTTTGTAGCTAACTTCTAGAACATTAAGGCATGTCTTCTACTTAAGAGCAATTTTTGATCGACCTGACATTTTCCTTCTATCCTTTTACAATATATCACCCTGTACTATTATTATATTTCCCTGGAGGAGGGACCATTCCCCCCCACCCCCCCACCTCTCCTACCCCCTCCCACCCCCGTTCCAACCCCATCACAAAGATATTCAGTGATGTTTATCAAATGAAAATATTTCATGATGCTACCTTTTTTGCCCTGCTACTGGAGGAGTTCAGTGCTATTACATTTGTGTATAACTCAGTATTAAAAGCAGAAGTGCAGATTTTTCCCTAGGGTGGAGATGAAGATGATAACGGGAACAGGTGTCTGAATGTGCTATTCTGCTCTAAAGGGGTATGACTCACTTCAGCACATCTTTCCCACTTTTCCTACCAATTCTCTTCCTGTCATCTTCCCTCAACATGGTCTATTGAGAGGCAGGGAGACATGTGACCAGAACCAGAATTTGTAAAGGTTAGAGCTCCCAAAAGAAACTCTTCTGATAAATGATAAAAAACTATTCTGATAAATGATAAAAAAATCATTCCTTATCTCAAAAACTGAACTACATCAAAACTCTTATATTATATTGGCAGCAAAATGTATTTGAGGCACAATTTGAGGAAGAAGTATACAAGGTTCCTGGATAGAAAGACTGTGGAACAGATACTCAATAGAATATTACATAGCTATAAAGAAAGATGGAATGATGGCATGTGAAACAAAATGGATGTAATTCAAGGTGACTGTGTTGAGTGAAATAAGTCAAAAAGTGGAAAGGCTGACATCATTTGTTTGTGGAATATAAATAACCAAAACACATTTATATGCAAACAATAGCAGGAATAACTTGAACTCAGCAAAAAGAAGATAATCATTACCAGAGGATACAAGGACGAGAGTAGAGGATATGGAGGCGGGAAGCAAATGGGCTATGGAAATGGGTGGTTTATTGGAGAGGGGGAAAAAAATCTTAAAAAAAAAAAAAATTCAAGGTACATAGCCTTCCCTTTGCCTCTCCATGCTATTTGACAAAATAATAATATAAAGTTCTACATCACATTCTGCAGTGGCTGGATCAGCCTTCTTTTCAACCTAACAGGGCCATCACTACTTTATCTTCTGCCTGCCAGCTTGCCAAGGGCAGGAGGAATGCACATCTGACATCAAATGCTCCCCATGTGTCTCACTTCAAAGGCAACAGTGTGCCAAGACACTCATCTCTCTTCAATCCACAGAACTGCCCAGAAAGCCTGGTGTGCAGCAGTTTCTTAGCAGATGATTTGTTTCAATATTATCATTTTCTACATGTGTCATGGTGGAAGCAGGTCGTAATGTCTTGTCCCTACATTTCTGTATTGCTGTGCCTCAAGCCAGAGGTAAAAAGGCGAGCAAATGTTTGCTAAGTCGATTAATTCTTTAATGTAATTTCTTAACATTTACAATGTTTGTCTCCTACTTCCTTACCTTACTAGTCTTTTGTATAGTTCTCCTTCCCAGCTATAGAGTTGCAGATTTTCTTTCTAAAATAATTGTAATGCACATAGGGTTTCTTAGCTCATTGTTCTTCACACAATTAAAACAGTGAACGACCTTGTGAATTTCCAGAACTTGCACTTTGCCAATCACTTAATAAGAACCCTAAAGAGAAGCAATTGATAAAGAACATTGCACAGTATATTTTCATTTGGTTTGCTTTATAAAGGCTGTTTCCAGTCAATAAAGAAGCCTCCTTTTGAACCTTTACATTTCTGAATGTGATACAGGAAGTTAGCAAAACCACTTTACATTCCCCTCTCCCCCTAATTGCCTGGAACATAAATTTTTTGGTTAACTAACACTGACTTCTAATTGGGAAAGCACATTAAAGCCAAAATTCTAAATAACTAAATTTTCTTATTTTTGTGGAATTAAAAAAAAAAAAAGAAGCACAAACCTTCTCTCTATCCTTTTTATGCTAATACTTTGATTTGTCATGATTTAATATAGGGGTGACAAGTAAATACCAGTGTCCTCCAATCACCTGGTGGTGTTGTTTAAATACAATGTGTTGAGAGGGTCTGTATAAATTCAGAGGGAAACAATCTCAACAAATTGTTGAAGGTTTGTAAAAGCAAAGCATGAGACCCAATGGCACAAATGCCATATTCTTGCCTAGGCTAGTCTAATATGTACATTTCACCATAATCCATCCTTATTAGTAATTCTGCTATAAACTATAATTGTGTAACATTTCTTATGATTTTTTTTGTCAGAGTTCAAAAGTCACATATTTTGTCTAGTAAGCATTCTGTTTTCAGAGAGGGTCTAAAGTTTATCACTCTTAATTTACTCCCTCACTGATTTTTCCTATCTATTTTAATAGTCGATTTAAAAGAGAATGAAACATAAATGGCCACACCATTAGGAAGTGGTGGGAAGGTAGACACACAAACCCATAAATTCAAGAACAGCACAAATAATGCTTGTTTTCCTACCTAGTAACAAAGTGTTAAATCAAGAGGATTTTGACTTCTATATTTCCTGTTTTCACGTTGCTTTTTTTTTAATTATTAGTTGAGCCAAATGCCATAACCTCTGATCTATTTCTCAGAAAGTAAATTAACCATAAAATAGAAGACTCTGGGCACCTTGCCCTTTAGACTGCAGTTCCTGATCCAAACAGGCAAGAGCTTGATTAGCTCTCTAATGTCCTAGCTCAAAATACATTTGTAATCTAACTTCCTGGTGGCCTAAAATAATCTGTGTTCTTCTAAGATTTACAGTTTAAATGGTCGCGATGAAAGAAGAAACCCAAAATATAAATGAAAATAAGGAATCAAAGTTTATCACTTTTTTACCTATAAAAAGGCCAGTGGCCAGTGGCCTTTTTAATAGGAAAATGAACCCCTAGAATCTTCAAAGGACAGTCACAGCATTTTTTGTTTGGCTATATATGATGCAAAATAAGCTTTTTTAAAAATTAAAAAAAAAACTACTTAAAACAGTTTACTAAAGGGGGATATCCTAATTTCAAGTTAAAAGACAGTCTAGGAAGCTGCGGCCAGAGCCAGGTATCACAGTTTGAGTACCACCAGGGGCATGGAGCGAGATCTAGTCCCCAAAAAATAGCTGGGTGCGGTGGTGCGCGCCTGTAATCCCAGCTACCTGGGAAGCTGAGGCTGGGGATCGCTTGAGTATGTGGTATTCCGAGCAATGTGAGCCTGTGGTTCCACAGGCAAAAATAGAGAGACCTAGTCTCAAAAAAATAAAAAAAGAAAGGATCCATAAATTATATTATTGTAATATAAACATATAATAAATACAGAAGAACTATATTATATTATAGGAATAAATTAATCTTAATTCACCATTGCCCATTTTCTCTGGGCAGTCCATGGGGGAAAAAAGGTAGCTTAGGAGAACTACCTTTATTGAGCATCTATTAAGTACCTGACAATGCTCTGAGTACTTTACTAAACTGTCTTAATGTCAACCCCCTTCATAAATTATACTGCATTATTCACATAATGATAGAAATGGAGACTAAGGGAAACTCAGTTTACCATACTAACAGATTAATGCTTTGTTAGAATGCAAGCTCAAGTGTCACTTTAAAGCAGGGGATGTTTCCCTGGGCAAATTAAGGCTAAATAAGGCATACATTTGAATATACAAAGCACTGTACAGTCAGGGCCCTGAGGGCAGAACCATGCTGGTGGG
This sequence comes from Uropsilus gracilis, assembly GCA_004024945.1. Lineage (NCBI taxonomy): Eukaryota > Metazoa > Chordata > Mammalia > Eulipotyphla > Talpidae > Uropsilus > Uropsilus gracilis. Next base: position 17,020 of record PVHY01009660.1, read on the forward strand.
TGCCTGGGAAGTAGTAGGTAATCAATTACTGATTAAATAAAGAACAAAATGTATGCCTAAGAGTAATATTGGATGATACCATAGATACTAAAAACAAAGGAAGAAATAGAAAAGCCTTATCTTCCTTACCCTGTCCAGATAACAGACACATATGCAAATTAGAGACCTGGCATCAATACAAGTCTAGGTACTTTAATGCCAATGACAGAAGTGGTAGTAATAGTAATAATATCAACCACCAATATTTATCAAACTTTATTGCTTCCACTCATTTATCCTCACAAAAATCCTATACAATTGGATATGCTCAGTTATTATTCCATTTCACAGATCAAGAAAGTGAAGCTGAGAATGACTAATTTGATCAATGTAAGGTAATGTCAAATCAGGAGGCAGAATTTGAACCTGGGCCTCTGGCTCTAGTACATGTGTGCTTAAAAGGAAAGTTGTAAAGTCAATGCTTAAGAATGGAAACAAAAGAGCATCCAATTATTTTTAAGGTATAGTAAAACAAACGATTATGATGATCAGATGTCGTTTTGTTTTGCAATATTTTTTTACTTAATATATTGACTTGCATGCCAGTAACTTGTTGGTTTCTGTCAGTTTCTGTCATCTCAACTTCACAGGACAATTTCTAAAGGAAAAACCACAAAAGTCACTGTGAAAACTATGGTTGACAAATATAACCTTCTGAAAAAGCAAATTAGTATTTCAAAGAGCAGGTCCTGTTCCTTTTATTACACACCTGAATAATCCTGTCACGGCAAAAGAGAAGCACATCAGCATATATAACTGATGACATAGCTTTTCATAGCATTCCAGAAGTAGTCACAAAAAGCCCGTGAACCTGTTGGTCTGTTACTATCAGTAAGAACTAGATTGCAATTACACCACAAACCAAAGTCATCATTTGTGGCTTTTTTTTTTTCCATCTATATGATTAATCTAAACTGGTGTTTCTCATAATTCAGAATATATCAGAATCATCTGGAGATCTTGAAAACATAGAAACTATGTAAAAGAAACACAGTTTGATAGAAACATATGAAAACATAGATTACTGTGTCCACCTCCAAAGTCTCTTATCTAGCAGGTCTCATTAGGGTTTCAAGAACATTTCTAACAAGTTTCCAAGTGGAGCCCAGACCATACTTTGAAAACCATGGAGTTAAACAATTCCAATTAACAAGCTAATTTCCTTAACTATCTGAGGGTGTGATTTGTAGCTTATATACTGGTTGATCAGCTATGATGAAATACAGCTTGAGTTGTCTACATTTAAGGTTTCTGAATGAAGAGAAGAGCTTTGCTCTCAAAAGTCAAAACAATATCCTTTCCTCTAAGCTATAAGGTGCATAACTTAGAAAAATATTAAAATCAAGTCAATTTCAACACATCAACCATAAAGAACACTCTATTATTGATTATTGTTCTTTCATAATTGAATTCACATGGTTTTGCAACATCAGCCTGGGTCTGAAACGCAAAATGTAATTACTTGGATGTGATTTATTCATTTTCGTCCCATAGACAGTACCATGATCATCACTTCTCAGTTATGTATCTATATTAGCCTATGGAAATTTCCTTCTGGCTTAAACTTTCCCTGGTGAAGAAGGGAAAGGAAAATATTTTGGCTTGAAAGGAAAGCCTATGCCAGTGGGTAGCCAAAATAAATAGGAAGCTTGAGATGCCAACACAACCCATAATTAATCAAAGGTAACTATAGGAATTTCAATTAAAAACTGCCAAAATATTCTTTTTGGATTAAGTACATTTAAGCCCACAAACATTTTGACTATGAGTCAATTCTAGAAATCCCATTTCCAAGTGATTCTTACAACCAGGGGCAGGACAAGTCTCTTTTACTCTGTGTCTCCCAGCACCCTGACATCCCAAAGGATACTGATCAGCTCTGTTGTGGCTATGCCCCCACTGACTGGGCACTCCACTCATCTCCATGGTCACTGACTGTACCATATAGTATACAGTAAATCCACCATCACCATTATTAAAGTGACTAAGGTGTTCCTTCTGGCTCAGTTTTGCACATCTGCTAGGAATTAATGCATTACTTAGACACAATGGGTACAATTTTAGGTAAATAAAGCTATGAAAAGTTAACTACCCTCCCTCAAAGTCACACAGTAAGTGGTGGCTGACTTCAAGAAGTGGTCTTGTTAGAATGTAAAAAATTTGAATCTCTTGACACCTGTCAGAGAATGAGTGTCAGAGGTTAAAGTCAATTACCTGAGTAGGAGAAACCAAATTTAGCAGCATCTCATACTTCAGAGCAGGTTCCCTCTTTCAGTCAATACTTTCTCATTATGATCGCTTTAATGAAGGCAAATAATGTGATAGATCTTAGGATTATAAACTATAAATAAATGAATGTGCTCTGTATATTACTTTGATTGGGTCAGTTCGCTTCCAAGTGAACTGATGAACCAGATAGTTCCAGAAAGCCTCTATGAAAATGTTCTTTTATTCTACCTTCAATGAATACAACACACTCATTTTTCAGAACTAGAAATCCTTAAAGTAGTAAATATTTCTTAGCATCACTTAACTGTACTAAAAAAAAAATACAAACCATCATTCTAGATTTGAGTAGCTCATTCCTGGATTGATAGATTTCTTTTTGTTGCCAATTTGTCTTTCTCACCATGCATGGCAACAAAAGTAATTAAAATCTATTCCAAGCACTATGTTTAAATTACCACATACTAGACAAGTGATCTTAACACTGCAGTATCTCTGTACCTTAATTTCATCAGCCAAAAAAAACCCAAAAAACAAAAAAAAAACCACTTTCCTTATAAAAGTGTGGTGAGAAGAAATGAGCTAAAGTAATGATGATCCAAGCACAAAGCTCACTCAATAAGCAAACCCTCTGCCCCCTCTCTCCAGTACAATAGCACTGGAATGATAGCCCGAATATAAATAAAATATTAAAACTAATATTTTAAATTAGGTAGTATTTGTATCTGAGCAATTCAACTGTTCCATGCTATTTTCTGTAGTCCACTGTCATAATCCAAATAAGCCCCTTATGCCCCAAAATATCAGTATAAAATTTCTTCAACCTTACAGGCTATTCAGAATAAGAAGCCATTTGTTTAAGGAAAGTAGGTAAATAGTCCCAACACTCAGACCTATAAAATGAAGTCGTGAAGGCCCTCCCATAATCTATCTGTGACAGTTTCCTCTCTATGTCCAGCTGGGTCTGATCAGAGTCCACAGTCCACAGAGAGAATAGTCCCCCAAATGCAGTTAATTCCTAAACTGAGGCTTCTGTCTTGTCACGCATGAACTCTCTTCTTTTTGGTGAACCTTGACAGCAATATCAGAAAGATGCCTGTACCCAATTTCAGCCATGTCCACATTCTCCAGTTTTCTGAGCAGAAGGTACTTCCCAACACTTAGGTACAAAGCAAGAAATCATCCAACCTGTACACTTCATGAGGAGATGGGGCACCTGTGCCTTTGTCAGGGACTATCAGTACACAGGTCAGTGAAAGCATCAAACCTTTGTAGGTTGAAAGAGTAAGAGATGAAAAAATTTGATACAAAGGTCTGCCAAAGACACCGCATCTGTAAATTCATCTTTAAAAAAACAAAAACAAAAAACAAAACAGAACCAGACAAAAATACAAAGCACAACTAAAAAACCACCACTCATCTGTTCTCGCTTCTGTCTGAGATCCTTCTCTCCAGTCCACAAAAGCATAATAACCCAGGGGAAAGTTGATAAAGAGAGAAAATTGGACAATCTTCTCCCTAGGTTAGGGTCACCAGCTGTACTTAGATGCTTTAGTTAGATCTTGCTTGCTCTCTCTCTCTCTCTGTCACACACACACACGTCAGAAAGATGCCTGTATATATATGTATATATGTTTATTTTATATATACGTATATATATGTATATACACACACACACACACACATATATATATATATATATATATATATATATATATATATATACACATATACATAAATGGCTATGTGACCACGAGTACTCTTCTCTCCCAGAAGCAAGGAGATGAGACCAATGGTGATTTCTTCAGAGATTATAGCACTAGGTTGAGTGGTGAAACAGGCTAAGCAGGTGCAACAGAAATGTAGGCCTAGCTTCAGTTTCTCAGTATCTTTTTTTAAAAATCAACTTGAAAATATATTTTTAATGTTTTTAAGGGACTCCTTATCTTTTAGAGACACATATACTATTTACAGATGAAATGATACAATATCTGGAAAGTGCTTCAAAAGCACATTAAGTGGAAGAGAAGGTTGGTAAGACAGATAAGGAGGATTGTTCAGGAACTAATCACTATTGAAGCCAGATGATATGTACATGGGAATTTGTTGTACTATTTGTCTACTAATTTTCTGTAGTGAGAAATGTAGAAGACATGGTGTAGGAAGAAAACCAGCTAACCACTAAAATAACCAATAGTATTCAAGAAAATGAGCCTGATTTCCAATATTATTTAAGTACAGGGACAATATTTTAAAATTCATAGTTCTGTTTATAAAATTCTTTTTTAAAATGAAGCTTAAGTTACCACACACTGGTTATACAATGACTTACACATTTTAAGAAACTATGCTATTCACAAGATTTTGAATTACTATTTCTATTGGATGACTTGCTTTCTTATAACAAAAGAATCTTCTGGAAGTTAACATTAAACATATTTCAAACAAAAGAAATGTGTAAATAAAACAAGAGAAAGGTTGGGTAGCTTGTTGGGTAGCTCAAGTAGTGGCGGACCAACTTGAACCCCAGCCTGACTTCTGTACTGTTGTTAGATTTTTTTTAGAGTAATAATATATCTTACGTTGAGTTTGTTTTTTGGGGTTTTTATCTTTCCAGTATTTTTGGAAAGTTCTTACAGATGTCTGGTAAAATGACAGCGGCTATCTTACAGACTACCACTAAATGCACTCTTCAAAAACACCTGGAAGAACTATTATTAAAAGTATGTTACATAATATTTAAATATAAATATGGGTTTAAAATGTGTAAGACTGGAGGATTAACTATAATTTACTTATAAAAATAATGATTGTACAGTTTAAGGCTTTCAACTTTAATAGTAATTCAGCTTTAAAAACACGAGAGAGGACCTGTATGTAGCTAATGGAGATTTTCTCGAACATGTAAAGGAATCTGAATCTTGCTACTCATGGGGTTGTTTGCCTCTTATGGTACAAGCAATTTTAAAAAAGCACATGTGTACAAGTTAATATGTATAAATGTGACTATTAATAAAATCTTTGAAAATATCATTTGGACATTGTTTTTGTTAAACCTAGCATTTTATATAAGTTAGTTTGCTCAATGTTTAAACATCTCATGGGTTAAAAAGAAATGAAACTATTGAGCTTGTTGCTAATCTGTTTATAATAAGAAAAAGTGAATGGCAGTGCCATTCAAAGATTAGTACAGATCATAAACATATTACAAATCAAACCAAAACTATTTTTTATCTTCAGTTCTGTGCCTAGACTAGAACATAGTAAGAAGTCAATAAATATGTGTTAACTAAATTAATCAAAATATAAGAAAGAAAACTTAGTTGCAGGATAAAAACTAAAATATGTCCAATTCAAATCTATGATAACTTTTCTATTCATTACCAAAGAAATTACAAATTCTCCATTAAAATACAATATCCTGTAAAGTATACAAAAGCAATTGAAAGTTCTAAATTTCTTAAAATAATTAGAGGGGAAATTTTTCAAAATGCTGACAAGATACAGGCTGTTAATACTAATTAATATTTAGTTATATATACAATTATAAACTTCACCTTAAGAAAATTCTGCTAAAGGTTTATTCTGTGTCCTGGGTTACACCTGCCTTATTCAAAAAAGTATTCAAGAAAAACAAAGCTAAGCAGCAGAAGAATGTTCAAATCTTTGATAGATGCTCATTAATTTCATAACTTTATTAATTATTAAGGAGCTACATTTTATATTTTAAAAACAAGGTAGCTACCAGTAATGGCACATACTTACAGTACCTCCCAATAATGCTTCAATTGCTAGGCATTATTATCTTGATAAGGAATTTGCTCAAGGTCACACAGCTAATTACAATGCACAGTCTAACTTAAGTTTGTTTGGATCCAGAAACTGCCTGTCACTTCACATTTTTGGCCTTGAAAATAGTCTTTCAAGTTTCACCTTCAGAAATTAACTAAAACGGCATCTACATCTTTATCTATCTACTGAGAATTTTCCAAAAACCTGAAAATGGAACTCCTGTTTCAATAATTTAAAATGTGATTAGAATTGGCACTAAATTTGAAATTTAAAAATGATATACTGCCATAAATCCTGATTAAAATATGCATCATTTTTCTGCAAGGAAAATTTTCTTCGACTAATTAAATATAAATGAAAGTGAAGTTTGTCAGAAAAAGTCAAAGAAAATGTATGTTATGCAAAGATCTCTCTTGGGACTATATTAAGAAACAAAGAATGTAATGAGGTTGCACTTTGGACAGTTTTAATAATTCATCATGACTTTCAAATTTAGGCAACACTGTAACTTTCTGTTTACTAGTATAAGATGCCATGTATAATTTTAAGGATCAATGAACTGACAACACAAGGAGAGTTACTAAAGAAGCATAAAGGATTTGCCTGGTCAAGACAACTTTGCAAATCCACAATGACTGTGTATAAAGTAGGAATAAGTGGGCTCTAAGTCCTAAAATTTTTCCCTAAAATTTTAGGATTGGGTTTTATGACACACAGATTTTATCCCTTTTCTTTTTCCTACCTCCTGATTCCCAGCCAGGATAAGAGCTAGAGATGGGTGCATAACACAGCTGCAGATAAGAGGGTATCATTGTGTATACTACATAAATTCTTACTTTGCTGTAAAGACAGAAGATTTAGGCATTCCTCCAAGGAATTCCTATATTCAAATATAATTACTGGCAGGTGTCCCAATATATTATTTGGTTTGGACATGAGTATTCCAGGATGTATCTGGCAAGATGGGCAAGGTTTTTCTCTCCTTAACTAAGGGTCAAATCAAGCCTTTAGTCACATGCATGTGGATCTTCTTTCCTCTTTTTAAAATTGAGACAACAGAACCAAACCTTATGCAGAGGGCTGAAAAAGCCTATATAGTAAGTGAGATAACATGTGAAAGCATTAGCTCAGTGGTGTGTGTGTGTGTGTGTGTGTGTGTGTGTGTTGTATGTGTGTGTACATTCATAAATATATAGAAAACACCAAAGACAACCAACCAAGAAAAGCATTAACTCTTCTCTAAAATTTAAAAATATAAACTTGATAAATATATTTACTTATATTCATTCTGAACACTTTATAATCAACTTCTGATCATCATGTATCAATTATTCACAATTTGTTTTCATCTTGCACTCTTTTGGGAGGTGCTCTCCTTTCCTCTCAACCTGTACTATGTCTTTGTGAAGAGGCCCTGATATAAAATCAAGAGCCATGTCTTCTGTATAAATAATTTCAAGATAATTTCTATCTCAAAGATTACTGAATTCATTAAATAAGCTAATACATGAAAACAATCAGAATATAGTGGGCATGTTAGCTATTATTAAATATATATTAGTTGAGTTGTATTTGAAAATAAGATTTGAGGCAAGTGACTGAATTCATATAATAAAAGCTTTAAGGTGAGCAAAATATCTTAGAAACAAATTTTAATATCCCCCCAAAAAACCCTCCAGAATAGAATATGCCACATGAGTTATTTAGATGATTGTTCACATATATCTGTATCACTGCTCCAAAAATATGGATAAGAGAATGTGAAGACTGGAGAGAAAAACTAACCTAAAAGTTAAAACTAATTTTAATCCACTGCTTGTACCTGCACTAGACATGTAGATTAAAATAATTTCCCATTATTAGCTACATTTCAGTTAAATTATTTCCTTTTACTGTAACAACACCATGCTAATCTTTGATTGAAAATCAATAATGTATTATAATATAGCCATGTAAGCATATTGCTGTAATTTCTGTGGTATATTTCAAAATCTTCCTATAACACCAAAGTTTTTCTAACAGCAATTGAAATTTAACTACTAAAATCTATAAAAGTTCTTCCCTAGAATGAAGTGCTAAAAGCAGTTAGTTTAAATAAGGTAGCAGTCCTTCTAAGTATGGATTATGGTTGCAGTAATTTAAATTTCACAGCTTGCTTTAGGATCATAAGGAATTCAGGAATCATCTAAATCACCTCCATCTCAACAAGGTACGAAGAAAATGGAGATCCCAAAAGCTTTGATCCTGATAAAGTCAAGGCCACAAACAAGGTCTCCTGGCTCTCAGTCAAATATGCACTAATATATATTCCTTCAAGTTTTTTTATATCAAATTTAACCAACACATTCATATCAACTCAAAACACTTTTCTGCCAAAAAAACTAAATCAAAAGAATGATTGTTTTAAAAAATACAAAACTGCATTCATTTAAATAAACACCACAGTAGTCAGTTCATTAACTTCTTACAATTTCTTCAAAACTCAATTAGGAATTTCTAGTCATAAAAGTTTTCTCAAATCACTTATTTGTTTTGTGACTTTCAAATCACCCCAAAGCTACTTGCTCTCAGCTAACTCTCTCTTTCACTCACACACACCCAAAAACACACTGAGCAGAAATCAACAATTTTCTAATCTATCACATTTGAGGTAGGTGTACATATTCATCCTTTTTCCATCCTCAGCACAACAGACAATTCTAAGGAAGAGTTACTAACAGTATCTTTTAGTTCAGAATAGTCTATTTTATTAGTTCATAAACTAGACTAACCTTTAAAAAAAACTGACTGAAAAGATTTCACAGGTTTAACACATTCCAGTAGCCCATAAAAACATCAGCAGTGTGAATATGCACCGAGTTTATTCATTTTCTGAAACTGTATACTTTTTCCAGAAGCAAACCTTTATCAAAAGTGGGTAAACTAGAATGGGCTTTAACAAACCATGAAGTCACATAAGTTCACTGAGTCAGTGTAAGTTCACTGAGTCAGTGTCTAGCAACAAAATATAAAACTGTGTTCAATTCTGAGCCAAAACATAATCTAGTTAAAATGTACAGAATTCCACTTAGGGTTTTTTTAAATTACTAACAGTAATTAATAAAAATTACCTTTGCTTTAAACTTCCTTTAAATTTTTGTTCAAAAGAATATCAAAAGCAACTCTGATAAAACAGACTTCAGGAGATTATCTTAAACAGCCTTTCTTCTGACCACTAAAGCACAGCAACTGCTCATCAGATACAATAATAACCCTTTCTAAAAACAAAAGCCAACAGCTTTTTAACAGTTAGGCTAAAAATTATTCTTAAATTCTAAAACTAATAACGCAAATATTTTAAGATGCATCCTAAACATTACATCTGAATCCTGAGGGAAGGGATATTCAATTCCATGGGATGACATAGGGTTTTCTCAGCAAACTTTCCCTTCTGTTAGGCAAATTATTAATTACATCAGATAGTTTTGCTTGTGCTGACATCATAATCAGGGACATGAAACTATTTTGTAATCTGGTTTAGCCCTTGCTGAGAGCTCTAAAATAACCCTATATTAGCACATCCATACATGATAACACAGATATTTTTAATCCTTGTTTTTTTAAAATCTAGCATTTGTATTCCTGTCAGCTGTGCTCTTGAATTATTTTATCTTTATGATGCTCAATTTTCTCATCTGTGAAATGGGGATAAAAGAATTTACCTTGTAGGGTTGTTGTGAAGACTTATTAAATATTATCTTATTATCCTATATAAATTTACTAACATACAAATAGCCATACCCATGAAGTATACAATTTTAGTTGGATATCTGAAGTTCAACTATGAAATTTCCTTTAACTCTTATCTATCAACTAGACTCACTGCTCATTATTACAGAAACATCAAACAGCGTGATGCTTACAGAACAAGGGTAGACTGGTGGCCAGCAAAAAAAGACAAACAATTTTTGCCTAGATCTATTTTTAGGAAAAGTTTAATTATCTACACTCCCAGTGTTAACACCGGAAAATAAACAAATGCCTGAAAAACATCATAAAACAGTCACTCTGAGATCAACAGTTTCACAGTACTCAAAAATAAATGGGGATGAGGAAAACATTTCCCTCATCCCTCCCTCTAGCAGTCCTTGGTGACACAGGCAGGCCAGAATTTGTGAAGAAGTACCGGAGGAACTGCAGAATTGCTAATACACAAGTGTAATTATCACAACTTGTTCAGATTGCAAGGTTCAAAGAGGTTCCAGATGTGAGAAAATTATAATTCAGTAGCTGGTTTTTAATGAATCATTACTTTACAGTGCAGAAAAAAAGAAATTTTTTTTCTTAAAGTTTCTGTATATGGACAAAAAATGCTCATCAGTTTCCACAGTTTCTCTATCTTTTGTGTTATTTATTCTCATCCAAACAAATAGAGAAAAATCAACCAATTCTGTCAGGCTAGGAGGGCATTATGGCTGATAATTATGACATCACTAGTTACCTGGTATTCAAATTATGTCAAATCATACTCTTTATCTATGGAAAGATTACAATGAAAAATTCACTGAAGAAACAGCTGAGTATTTTGCTCCAAATTACACTCCTTTCCTGCCAAAATAATATCTGGCAATTAACTCATTTTCTAAGAGGAGCTCTGATAGGAATGTAGACAATTCAAGATCTCTTAGTCAAATAGCTATTACATCATGCCATTTCCTTATTCATCTTAATCTATTAATGGAACATAATCTTACCGGAAAAGGAAAAATGTTGTCAGCCCTGTTCAAGCTATCTTCCATCCAGGATTTAGGAGCAAAGGCAGAGCTGGGGCGAGCGTACTTCTGGAGCTGAATATGATTGCTTGCAAAATTTTTCTTCAAAGGCGAGATGGAGTTCAGGGGTGTTATTCCTCCATTTAGCCCTCTGCGATGATCTCGGCCTTGGGAACCTCCCCAGCCACCATATCCACCACCTCCCGGGCTCCAGGAAGAAGATGGTGTTGGAGAGGGACTCTGGTAACTGCTCCATGGAGAGGGCGGTTTGTTAAGATTATTCGCCAAGTGAGGCAGCTGGTTAAAAGCAGCATTTCTATGTGTGAAGGGTGGGGGATGGGGACTGGCAGGAGATCTCCTTTGCTGCTGATGCTGGCTGTGATGATGCTGGAAATGAGGGTGATGAGGGTGGTGCTGTGACAGAGGCCCGATCTGCGGGGAGAAGCTGCCTCCAAAGCCAGGGCTGACATGATGGGGAAAATTTTGAAACAACAGAGCACCGTTATTAGCCGAAGCAGCAGGGACCCCTCCCTGGTGAAAGAAACTTGCATCTTCATTGATGATTGTAGAGGAAGAAGGCGCTATAGCGGCTGACCAGTTACTGAAACCAGTAAGAGACGATGCACTAGATGTCAAGGGTTGGGTAGAAGTACCTAGGCCCGTGGCTTCTTGATAATCGAACCCTGTCAACACGGGGGATTCGATTCTTATTTTCTCCTTCCCATTGCTGTTTTCAGAAGAATTGTCCCCTTGATTTTCTTCCGATTTTGCCTTCTCAGTTTCAGGCAGTATTCCAGCTTCCTGACCTGGACTGGGTGAAAGTTGTTGCTTTTCTAGAGGGTCTTGCTGTTCCTGTTGCTGACTTTTTGCTTTTTCTGATCCCAAGATCTCATCCTGAATGTTATGGGTAGCTGGAGCAGGAAAGAGCCAAGCTGACCCCGCACTGCTGCCATTGGCAGCTGTGTTATTATTTATAAAAGCAGCAGGGCTGGGGGTGGCATTTTGGTGATGGTGTGGAGGCTGCAGATGTGGATGGAATCTGACTGGAAAAGCAGATTTATTCCCAGTATTGCTTTGCACTAGCACTCCAAACCCGTAATCCCCCATTTATTATTTTTAGGATCAGAATCTCACAATAAAAAATGACAACCTGATGTCTCACACCTTCTTATCCTCTGCTCAGAATGTTTGTTGGTTTGAAATGTCGTATTTATAGCTAGCTCAAAGACTGTAGCTTATCACCCTAAATAGTTCTGATTTGGAATTCTGATCTCAGAAAGAAAAAAAAATAAACTACAAAAAAAATCTCTTAAAACACTGACATGAATCCAACTGGGCTTAATTTCTAGGAGGGGCTAAAAATGAAGAGGGTAAAAATCAAGTCTTTGGTTAGTAAAATAGGCGCTTTCTTTTTCCAAAGGAAAATGTACATGAATGACAAAAACACAACTTCTCAAGCATCTATGGATGTAGAAGAATAAGCATTGTGCGAAGTAAAAATATATATATATAATTTAACAATCACATATGGTCTTCCTCAGCAGTTTAGATTCACTCACATAAAAATTAGAACAGGGCTAAAGGGAGAGAAGACGTTCTTTTCTTGGCAGCTTGGGTAAAAAAAAATCAGGAATAATTTAAGAACATTATATATTATATATATTTATATATAGATAGATTATATTAGGTTATCTGGGGGTGGGAGGTGAATTCCTGGTTGTGGGAGAGGAAATCAGCTTTGACTAATGGAAGGATGATTGCAGGGAGGTTTTTGCTTGTTTCTGGTCCTGTTTCTGTTCTTTCAGGGGGTGCAGTTTTGGCCGCTGAGGCTGTTTCTGAGGCTCTGGGTGCAGATCTTGCTGCGGTCGCTGTTCCTGGGCTGCCCCTAGCCTCCTCTCCCCCATGAAATGGGTCGGAAACACCCGTTTCTCCCTCTTGCAGGGGGTTCGCGCTGAGGAGGGATTAGCGAGACTCTACCAGGGCGAGCTGGCGACCCCGGGGTACTGGAACCAAGGGGACGACCTGGAAGGTCCTGCGGTTTCGGCCTCTTCCCCTCTCTGCGGCTCCGGGTTTTTTTTCCCTCATGGGACCCAGGGGCGGTTTGTTCAGTTCTCTCAGTTCGATTCTCCGCAGGGGGGAAAAAGACGGGAAAAAAAAAGGAAAAACCCAGTTGTATAGTTATTCCAAACGAGAAGGGCCTCTCTCCTTTGCTCTCTCTCTTTCCCCCCGCCCCGATTTTTAAGGAAATTATAATTTAGAAGGCTTTTGTTTCTCCTCACGGTTGCTGGGCCGTCGTCGTCGCTGCTGCCGTCGCTTTACCCTGGTCCCGCAGTCCCCGCTGTCGCTGTTGCGGACTCCTCCTGGCTTTACTTTTTCTCTCCTTTTTCCTCCTCTTCCTCCTCTGCTGTCGCCGCTGCCGCCGCCGCCGCCGCCGCCACCGCCTCCCGGTGCCCGGGTCCCGCAGCCGCCGCGGAGTCCTTCTCCTCAAGACAGAGCGGAGTGAAATGACAACCAGCTGGAAAGACCGAGAGACACTTCCGGTTCGAGAAGGGAGGGGTGGGGTACAGCGGACACCTCGCCCACTAGCCGAAAGTCCAATCGGTTGTTAGAATCTGAATAGGCCACGCCCTTCGACTCAGGTACCCTCCCAGGAAGGTCGAAAAGTTACCTCGAAAGACGCCCCTTCCGTCAGCGCCTCGCCCAGTGAGGCCTGGCGTTTGGAACCCGTTCCTCCCTTCCAGGGATGCGCTGCAGGTCGCCATCTTTGGTATGGGCAAAGGACTCCTTCGCTGCTTATCGTCCTTAACCACGCTTTCCAGGAGGCGCAGATAGGGTCTCGCGGAAGAGAACAGATTCTCCGAGCACTACGGAAAAGCAAAGTGTTGGAGGCTGGAGTGGTGACCCGTGAAACTGTTTGTCAAAGGGAGAACTGCCCGTAGTAAAAGTGGTTCCCGAGGCGTCTCATGTTGGAGCCACAGCTCCGCCCCAGAGGGATCTGGAAGGGGAGGCGGGTCTTCCCCAGCTGCTGTGCTGTGCCTAGAACTGCGTACGTCCTTGTCCTGAATGTAGACCTTAGGCGGAACTCTCCCTTCACCTTCTGTGGCCCCAACCCCCACTCCTTTAGCTTGTCATAGCGTCCGGTCTGGTGCAGTCTCTCAGGCACAAAGATCCAACTGCCGAAGGCATCAGTGGATGGGTCTTTATCTCCATCCTGTTCTGGCACATACTACCAGATGTACCAAGGAGACTTTTACAAGAAAATTGTATGGCCCTTATGTGCTCATACCTTGTCAATGGCTGTCCATTGCCTCGAAGAAAAAAAGCCAAGTTCATTCTGTTGTTCAAGCCATTTCCATTGTGTTGGCAGTGTTTCTAAACACCCATCTTCCTCCACTCCACTCCACATCAGGCATCACCAAAAGCACATCATCTCTGTGCTTGTTCCCTCTCTTCTCTACTTGGTAAACTTTTAATTCGTTTTAGAAATAAGTTGGAAAGCTACCAAGTCTTTCTTTTGAATTCTCTTCTGAGCATACAAGACCCTGTGCACAACTCATACAAGATCCTGTGCACAGCTCATGCTCTATTATAATAGTTGTATATTTCCCAGACCTGTGCTCAACTGTGGGTTCTTAGAGGAATTTTGGTAATAGGAAGCATCGGTGAATTATTGCTGAAAAAATAAACAAGCAGACCAACTACAATGAAGTCTTTCCTGAATGACAGTACCCTTTCCAAGTCTTAATGAGCCCAATCTGTCTGACTTTAATTTGAAGCTCACATCTTTCAGATTTACATCGTTTAGGTTACTCACTGCCTGTTCAAGGGCCCCAGGTCTTGTTAATCTTTGTACAGGAACATTTCCTTCACCACTATGACCACTATCATGGCCTATGTCTTGGTCTCAGCACAAGCTTTAGAGATGTGGGATAGTGAGGGTTCCTTTGGTAGATATGAAAAGTGGGGAGGGAAAAAAGAGCCAGAATTGACTACAGCAAGATTAAAGAACAAAGAGATGAAAGATTTGTAAGGCTAATCTTATGAACAGTGGTAGCTTCCATTTCATTTCTAGTCTTCCCTCAATGACCCTGATTCCTGCTATCTCAGTTTCTCAATTCCCCAACACTTAGGTGTAGAAAACTTGTTTGGGGCCTTATCCATGATTTATTCTCTTTCATTGTACATGAGCATGAGTTCTGTCTCTGCACCTCTACACAGTGTAGGGTGTGAGTCTTTTTTGTGTAGGGTGTGAGTCTTATTTAATTGTTAACTCCCCATGACTGACCATAACTTGAGACTTAGCTGTTTCTCTTAAGTGCCATTTCCTCCTAGAAGGTTTTCCCTCACTGACCCTCTCTCTTGTAAATTCCTTTCTTTTAATTATTGTTGGTTGTCAGTGATTTTATTTCTTGATGGCAGAGGTTGTGTCTGATATATCTTTGTGTCCCCAGTAGCCAGCAGAGGGTCTAGCACAGAGCACTCAAGACATATTTATTGAATGAACAAATAAATGTTGAGTGCCCAGCAGAGGATTGAGAGTCTTTTAGAGAGCCACCAATTTTCAGTTACTAAGTGACATCCATCACTTGGAAAAAAAGAGGACCATCTTTGGAATCTTTGGAATAGAACAGTTGAAATTTGAATCCTAGCTCTGCTATTCCTAGTTGTGTAACCATGGGTATCACCTCTAAAGCCTCTATCTTCCTCCCTTACTAGGTTGTTAAATGATATGAGACATGTGAAGTGCTGGACTCCAATGAGGTTTTGAGAAATATCAGTATTTTATTAGTATATTTTCTGCAGAGCACTACTTCACAAGTATCTTTAGCTTTGAAGCAGCTCCATGCATGAAAGAATCCAGGACTCGGTGCTGATTTCAAGAAAGTGGAGGTATGCTTGAGCCCCAGTTAGGGTGATGCTAGATCAGACTGATCTTTTAAAGCTAAATCAAGTGTGGGTGGTAGGTTTGGACTGGGTTGAGGGTAGGATGATGACTGTAGACATCAGTCAGACTATTAGGACTAGAAGTATGGGAGAAAGCAATTCTTTTAGTTTGGTTGACTTCTCAGAAACCCAGACTACTCACCTCAGGGCTGCCCTCCTTGGACTCAGAAACTGGCCCAGGTAACTATGACACTAACACAGCAGTTCTGTTTAGGATCTCCCAAGGGATTTCTACTTGGTTGCAGTTGAGTGCTGTCTTAAACACTCAACTGGCAAGAAGCAGCCTGTCCCATGAAGCAGGTGTACTGCCAAGCTTATGGGTTGTGGAAAAAGTCATCTCTGCCCAAATACTAAGTGACTATTAGACTAAAACAATATCTATTCCTTCCCAGTCCAGTGAGAACTGACACTCCTTCCAAGTTGTAGGTTGATGAATACATATACCCATAATGACTACTGCCCAGCCCACTCTCAGGTTTGAGGTCAACCACACCCCAAACATGGAACCTCCTGGGAAGCTGGGCCTTAATATCTTCAACAGCCTCTTTCAAAACTTAGCAAGTGATAGAAATCTCATCCTACAATCACACAGAGTGAACTCTGCCTCACTCCAGCTCTGATGTCCTCCACCACTGCTCTTGAAGTCTATATTGTCAGCCTTCTTCTAATAGCACACACCCAAGCTCCCCAAGGGCTGCTCTGATGACTTCAGCAATCAGGGCCACTACCCAAGGTACCCAGGTTGTGCACTGAGTAGTTCCTTAAAACACCACAGATCATTATGTGAATTTTACCACCTGGAATTTTACAGTGCAGCAATTCAGCTTTCTCTCCTTTCCATCAGTCAGAGGCACTTGATGGAAACATGATACCCATACAAAAAGCCACTAAATACTATCATAAATTACATGTACCTGAGCTTATTTTATGCAGAAATGTTTAAAGCAACCAATTCTTTTAGATTTGGTAGCCCCAGAAATTTCTATAATAGAACTGAAGGACACAGTGTCCTTGTGAATGTTTTGGATGGTGAGCTGTAGGGAGAAGACAAGTCTGGACAAGTATATGGTCCAGTTTCTCAAGAGATTAAGACCCAGCAGTGCTTTTCCTGGCAGTGTTAATAAGTATTCTAATCTATTGGTGGAATATATATTTACTGAAGTTAAAAAATGTAATGATAATACTCAAAGGGTGGTCCTGTGATGCCAGGAGAAGAAACAAAAGAAGTTACTTTTGGAATATGCTATTTTCCAAGAGTAACAGGAAGGTCACAGGAAGGTAACAGAAGGCAAGATAGTAAAAAGAAAACTAAGTCCCCAAAGCAAATTTTATTAAATCCCATCCCTGATCTTCACCCTCTTCCATGATAAAGTATACACATTTATTTATCAAGTCCCACTGTGGTTTTTTTCACAGTTAATTATTGGGTTATATTTTCTCTTTTTGTTATTTATAATCCATACAAAAATTTTAAATGCTGTTTTCCCCCTGCCTTCTCATTTACAGTGTTATCATTAACATAGAGACCATAGTTAACAATCCACTTTGGTGGAGAGTGGTGAAGCCAGTTTCTCCAATACATTGTTGCTGAATTAATAGTTTGGAAAGGTCTAGGACACAGAATTGCTTCACTTGAAACTACCATATCCTGGCAGTGATTTAGGTGAGTTGGAACAGGGAGTTGACCTTCCAGACTGTGATATGTATTATATGGGATAACTTGGAATCTTTTATGATTTTAACCACCTATGTGGACAGGCTACTAACCTAGATTACCTCTGGCTGTTTTGATTGGATACACTTAACTTCCCTGTATCAAAACCATGATCCTGCTGCTGAACAGCTGACATCTCACACCCTGTGGCTAGGTTGGAGGATTTTTCATCTGCAATTCTGGGGGGAAGTAGCTTTTCAGAGATTGCAAGGAAGCAGCATGGATCAGAGGTCAGAGAGATGGGAGTCAGAAACCAAAATTCTAGTCCCCACATAGCCATAAATTCACAGGCACTGATCTAATTCATCTGGTGATTTCCTTTCTGCAGGAATTTTTACTATCAAATTAGTTTCATATTGGAACCCTTAAGCAATAAAGGATCAAAGAAAGCCATCTATATAAAAGCACACTAAAGATGATCCTTTCCTTTTATATCCACATTTCTTGCTACCTTATTCTTAGAGAATAAATGTTACTAAAGAATGACAATAATAGTTGATTCATAAGCATCCAATGTCCAATTCTAGTTTACATCAATTTTCTTGGGAGCTTATCCAATGCACATTCTCAGCCTCTACCCCCAAGACATGCTAAAACATGTTTTTCTGTAGTATTTTTTCATTAAGTCATAAGATATTAGAGATTGCTTTTTTTCCATAATAGAAAAACCAAAATAAGAGTATAAAACAAAAAAGTTTCTTTCTCAGATAAAAGGAGTTTGGGAGTCAAGCTAGGATTGGAGGGTGGTTGCAAGTTATCAGAAACCAGATTCCCACTGTCTCATTGCTGTTCCCACCTCAAAATATAACTGTGCCTTATGACCCAACTTCACTGATTAAGCTCAAGCCATCATGCCTATATTCCAGAACAGATCAAAGGAATGAAAACTTAAAAAATATATATAAGAAAATAAAAAATAAAAAATAAAAAAATTTAATAAAAATGAAAAAGGAAATAGCCCTCTACAATGAACAAACTTTTAGAAGACATGCATGTCATTTCCGTTCTCCTCTCTTTGCTCCAGAACTTGGCCAGATGGCCTTACTTAACTGCAAAAGAAGTTGGGAAGTATGGTCTTTATTTTCCCACTCATGAACTTAGTTAAAAATCGACATTCTATTACCAAAGAAGATAAGGAAGGCAGATACTTGGGGGTGAGGCATGGAAAGTACAAAGATTTTGTTGTCTACCTAAGGTCTTAAACTGCCAAGTCAATTCCCTCAGTTTACAATTGTGGAAACTGGAAGGGTCTTGTCAAAAATAATTCAGTCACTTTCCCCAGGTATTTTGACTCAGAACTCTTTCCTTTACTTAGTGGTGTTCATATTTTAAAATGCATCAGAATCAATTAGGAATCTAGAGTAAATAAAATAGAACTTCTAATTGAATAGGTAGGAGGTACATCAAAAATTTTCATTTTTAACAAGTCTTTAGGTAATGCTGATGTTGCTGATGAACACACTTCTAGAAGCAATGGACCTCAACCATTCCCATCTGTTTTGATAAGGGCCTCAGTTCAGTGTAGTCAATCTTTGTGTCCAAGGTCATGATGCATTCTCTGGGAAAACTGAGGAGCTGTCTAAAACTTTTTCTTCTCCCCTCCCCTCCCCTCCACTCTGCTCCCCTCCTCATTCCCTCCCCATTTCTCCCTTCCCTCCTCTCCCCATTTCTCCCTTCCTTTCCCTCCCCATCTCCCCCTTCCCTTCCCTTCCCATCTCTCCCTTCCCCTCCCTTCTCCTCTCCCCTCCCTTTCCTTTCCTTCCTCTCCTCTTTCCTCTCGTCATTGGAGACCAGACTTCCTTCATATTCTCTCCTCAGTATCTTTTCTTTGTTTCCATCTTCTGTTTTAGTTCAAGCCTCATCATTTCTCACCTAGACTTTTTATATATATATATAAATAATAAAATAAATATAAAACATATGTATTTATAGATAAATAAAATTAATATATATAAAGTCTAGATGAGAAATGATGAGGCTTGAGCTAAAACAGAAAATGGAATATTGGGGTGTGTGTGTGTGTGTGTATATACCAATATTCAGATTTAATAGCTGGACTCCCAAAATCTTCATACATAGATAATCTAATTACATTACTTTAAATACTTTCAATGACTTCCTGAGACATTCAACTTACTTTTCAAATTTAAGTGATTTTCATTTTAGCATCACAAGTTTTACCATACTGCTGAGTGTAGCCCCTGAACTATTCTTCATCTCATATTTTTCTGAGTTGGCTTACTATTCAAAAACACTTGAAAAATCACTCAGTGCAGACTGATTCATCACCCCAAAGAAAAACTTATTATCACTGACTATAGCCAAAAGGTAATTGTCACCTTTGTGACAATATAATACAATACAAGTCACCTTTATATTGACTTTCTCCAAGATCTTCTATGTATGTCAAAGTTCTATGTATGTCAAAGTTCCTCAGATCTTTTCTTTCTAGGTTGAGAAAAGCACTAATATTTGCCCCTCCTTGAAAGATCATCTTTTCATAATTAGAAAGATGGGAGAAGAATCGAAAAGACACATACTTTCTCACTGTGTGATTAAAGAGTATATATTACCTTGTCTGTGTGCATCTCCTGTCCTCCCACTGGGTAATGATTCATTGATTGAAAGGCATTGCTAGCATCTTTAACGTGGCATCACTTGTATTTGTTGTTCTGGCACCAGCCTGGCATTGTAGCATCATCTCTTGCAACTTTACAACAACGTTGTTCCAAGCATCCTGAAAAACTTGAGTTTCCACCAACTCCAACTCATCATGAATGCCATTTGCTGCAAGTAACATAACGATGAGTAAGAGCAGCTTAAACAATATAAGGAGATTGTCTCATACATCAAAACATTTAGAGCTGGGTGGTTGTTGGTACTGCCTGGTGCATCTTGTCATGGGTTTGGATTGGAAGGTCTGGGTGTTCTTGGCCTCCTTCTCATCTTAAGATATCTGTCACACAGAAACTAAAAACAGAAGACTTCAAGTAGCAGACAGTTTCTGGTCACAAGCTTGCCTCTAATCAAGAAGGAAAAGTCATTTCCAAAGGCTCTCCAGCCTACTTCTTGTTAGATCCTTTGGGCCACATGCTTTGTGCTAGACCAGACCTGTGTCCATCCATCTTTCCTGAGACTAAAGGGCCCAAAAATGAAGCATAAATAAAGTCACGATTCTGCTGGCAAAGAAGAAAAGATTATCCATGGCAGGGACCAGGGATCAAGGTTCGAGTCCTGCCGGGAGCATGTATGTAGTGAGACCTAGTCTCAAAAAAAATAGCTGGGCATGGTGGCGCCTGCCTGTAATCCCAGCTACCTGAGAAGTCTGTGGTACCCTGGACAACATGAGCCTGTGGTTCCACAGGCAAAAATAGCAAGACCTAGTCTCAAAAAAAAAAAAGAAAAGATTATCTTTGAAGGAGTCAACAAATATCTCCTACGCTTACCACAGTTTTCTAAGGCTTTTCTTAGTGACACTTTCTGTCCAGAACACTTCCTTTGATTGTCAGGGGAGTTCCTACACAAGCACACTCACTGGCTTTTGTTGATCCCTCAGTACCAGTGGGTGTTTTCTCCTAGGACAGCTTTTGGCCACGTAACTGACTCCTATATTTGACTATTTAGGTTCCACTAGAGTTGCTTCTCTGGCCTGGGGACTTGTCTCCTTTGTATCCCCTGGGCATTATACTAAGCACATCAGAGGTCTATGAATGCTGGTTGAATTAAGGCTTTTTTCTTTCTTATATATAAGTTGCAAAGAAGTCTAAACTAATAATTATTAGGTTGAATTTAGTAACAAGTATATTTTGAAAAACTAAACTACACTTTATTGCTGTCATTTTGTGCTGTTGGGGGAAAACAGAACAATCTCCTAATACCATGCATCAAGTTACTTTTGGCATAAAACTTCTATCATATTGCTGGTCTTAGTGCAAATCAGCCACTGAATCATGGAGAGTAGTTTTTTAAACTGAGAAAACTATTTCAATCTTGTGTAAAACACATTTTACAGAGCAATAGCTTCATCTGGCCTAGTCATCTTAGGTACAGTACTATGATTGCATTAAGCTAGTCTTTACAGATATACCCTCAATATTAAACAGCTTCTTAATGAAGTGGATTGCCTCAAAGCCATTGGACACTGCACACATGAACACACACACTTATATGTAAAGTTATCACCCAAAAGCAACTGCAAAGACAGTAATTATATATTAATGAGCAATATCACATACAATTTGGATGTGCCAGTTTTCTAATGTAGTCGAGTTGATTCTCAGTAATAGGCTTCTTGAAGTGACCTGGTCCCCACCGAAGTATCTTTTGCTTCAACAGTTCATGTAAAATATAATAAATGTATAAATGATTTAACAAGGGAGATAGGTAGCATTATGGCCATACTTCTGTACCGCTGTTATTTAAAAGCCCGGCAGCTTGGTTGTTAGAAACCACTATGTCCAGGGGTGTTGTTATTCACCATTTGCCCAGAGTTGAAATGAGGCAGAGGAGAACTGCAGGCCCTTGCTCATTTTTTATTTAGAGTCGTTTTTTTAATCCATTCGACCATTTAAGTTCCAAAAATAGAAAGAGGAAAAAGAAATAAACACTTCAAATTTAGAAGTTTAGAGGCTGGTTAGTCCTCATTAGGCAACTTCCCAGTTGCGTGTTTAAAGCAACAGTCCACAGATGTGTAAGTGCATGGTGAGAGTTTGAAAACTGGTTTTATTGTGTATGTGTGTATATTTCTTTTTTAACTCATATATGGTGGCTTATGATGTAATGGTTTTCTAGTTCTATTCCTTTTCATATACTCAGACATATAAGCTTTGCTGGGTTGTACTACTTATCTTATTTATTATTTCCCTAACATTATTTGTACAGGGGCTCAACTTTTGTAGAACTTAGTTGAATAATTGTCAAAGGAAAATTATGTGTCACTAATCTAAGTAGAAAAATCAGTATGTCATGCCTTACAAAGCTACTATAACTTATTCTTTCCTTATATACTCTGAAATAGAGCCATAATGAATCAAACAAATACCTAGTAACTGAAACTACAACAAGAGAGCCTTCCTCTGTGTGTGACCTAAAAGCATCTCAAGGATTGTTGGGAAATTTTAGAGAGAAGCACTGGCTAAGTGGTTCAGAACCCTGAATTTCAGATCAGGCAAGATTATTTCAAGTCAAATCTCAGTTATTTACTACATGAATACTCTTGAGCCTCACTTTCTGCATCTGGAAAATGGGGATAAAAACTGCTAAATGATTAGTTGAGAGGATTATTTAAGCTAATAGCTGTGAAGTTCTTAGCACAGCAGCTAGACAAACACCAGCTATGATTAATAATTTGTGATAGGGGAGATATGAGTCACCACAGAGAACCAACCACTCACAAATTCAGTTCAGACTAAATAAAATGTTGTTGACATTTACCATACGGTAAGTCCTGTGGGTATGGGAGACATGGAAATAATTCATGGAGTAACAGACATATAAAGATTTCATTAAAACAGTCTGTGTGTGGGGGTGGGGTGGTGCAGGGAGAGGTATGTGTCCTGACTAGAGGTTATTATGACAGATGAGAGGAAGATACAATAAAAGTCAGCACCAGGAAAGAAAAGTGTGCAAATCACACACCAGCTTTTTCCTGCTGGTATATAGAGATCTACATGAATGCTAGAAAGTATCAAGTAAATTGGATTTCTACTGAAGAACAGAAGACTGTGAAATTCAAACCCCTATACTGCAATGTAAACAAATCATCATTTGTTTATGGACTTAAGTTACATTACTAAATTGGTAAAAATCATTTTCAACATCAAATAGCAGTCAAGTAACATGTCAATGGAATTTTTATTTCTAATGCACCCAGAAGAATCACAATCAGGTTGTTCACATGTATTTTTAATTTGATTTATAGAATAAGTTATGTTTGTTTATTTTGACTTTTGAACATGAGAAATCATGCAAATTCTCTTTAAAAAGTCAGATACAGCTGTTAGAATTCATGTTCTCGATAGGGCAACCTGACTGGAGTTGAGTGCCTATTGCTGCCCTAAGATGTGACTTTTGCTGTATGGCATGGACCAGAGTTCCTTTATTCACCTAAAGGGATTGCTCAAGACCAGGTGCTTAGGGCCCCTGGCCTTGGCTCCACTCAAGCCTCCTTCCAAATATGCCTTCCCCCACAAAGCCAGGTCTGTGGAACCAAGGAATGCCTGCATTGTTGGTGCCAAGGGAGCACATGTCTGAGCTGCTCCCCAGCCTGCAGAGGTCTCTTTCTTGTTAGTTCTCCTGTGGGCAAATAGCATAGCTAGGCGACATACCCTGAGCCCAGGGGAGCCCAAGAAAAAACTGGAGATTTTTGAGGAGCGAGAAGGGAATGAAGTTTGAATGTGAAGACAGAAAGTCTTTGTTGGGTGAGAAAATCAGGCATGGGAACAGGCGGTGTGATCAGAGATAGGGTAGGGGAGGGGAGTCCTTAGGCTGGAAACTAGTTTTCCTCCCTGAATCAACTTCAAGTAAGGAAATCTGTGAAGTCTGAGATTTCTAACCTCCAGATCATTATATTTGTTCAGGTAAGAAACTAGAAATTATTTTGATTTGTTAACTCAGTTTATAACTTGTCAATATTTAGATATATGGTAGGTGGATTTTCATGGGCTTACAAATGTTAACAAGTACCAGGAGTGGCCTGCGATGGGTTTCATCCCTGTCTCCTTACTGCTTGAACTCCGTTAATACAGTAGTCTCACTACGAGCTTCATGAGAATGGAAACTATATCTGGCTTGTTTTTCACTGAATGTCATTGACAGGTTCTAGGAAACTGCAACTTTAATCGAAGGACATATAGTCAGCTCCTTGAATAATATCCTTTCATTCAACATCAGCTTGAATTCCTTTTCCTCATCAAGGTTATAACAAAATGACATTGAATGAAATGTCCTTCAGCTCTTTAATAACCTTTAGTTAGTCCTTGACACTTCAGAGGGTCCCCAATTATTACTGAATAAGTGAATTTAGCTTGAGAGTTGATGTTTCAGTTATCTCTTGGATTTATTTTCTCCTGTCATATGTATTCATGTCACAGTTGTTTTGTTTTTAATTTTTTTTTTTTTTTTTTTGAGATTAGGTCTTGCTATTTTTGCCCATGGAACCACAGGCTCAAGCTGCCCAGGGTACCACAGACTCAAACAATCCCCAGCCTTAGCTTCCCAGGTAGCTGAGATTACAGGCGTGTGCTACCACGCCCAGCAATATTTTTTTTTGAACGAGGTCTCACTTCGTGGCCCCCGTGGGACTGGAACCGTGATCTCTGGCCCCAGACGTTACAGATTTTAAAAGGCTTTCTCCTTAGCAACCTTACTAATGACCAGAGGATTTTGGCTGGGGGGGTTATTTCTATTTTTCTGATTTAAGATGAATTTATAGAGATGGTAAAGAACATGAGCGGTTTAAAAAGTAAAGAGAAGAGGAGAACATCACACATTACCTATTATTACCAGGTTATCAGTACAGCCATTATTACATTTTGATATATTTATTTTTGGTCTTTTTTTTTTTTATAAGTTTCTTCAAAGCTGAGATTTTACCCAGGGATTTATAACAATAAGCTGTCATCTTTCAGCTCCTTCAGCAGCTTTCTTGCTGCTGTTTGTCATTCCCCATGATGCATTTTAAAAGATAAATTGCATAAGAAGCATCTAAATTTCATGGAGAAATACTGAAGAGAGGAGTGTTAGACTCACTTTCAAGAGAGGTGAATGATACAGTTCTAAATTTGTGTGTGAAAGATGGGATAGTGTACTTTACTTACCCAATTCTTCATCATTTTTTTCAACTTTATGATCACCGTTAAGGCTCATATTATTATCAGTCATCCAGCTGTTTGTAACCTTTTCCTATTAAACTCTTTGAATAAGGCTATGTACAATTGGCCCTTTCTTTTAGAAGGACAAACTGACATGCTTACAAACTGTTATCCAGCCAACAGGCCACAAATACGGATCAGCAGATGTCCAAATGCCTTACACCATGGATGTCCTGAGACTATGTGGTATAACCAGGGAGGGATGACTGATTTCCAAATTGCAATAAACAAGACAAGCTAATAAATACGAGTGTCATGGGGACATGACTAGGAGGTTGCCTGGGCTCCAGGGAGGGCTTCCAAGGAGAGGGGATATTTGAGTGTTGTATGAAAGCTGAGTTGGGGTTGGCAGGTGTGGAACAGAATCAGATGTCAGGTTGGGGCCCTAGGAGGATGCAGCTTTGAAGAGGAGGGCACCTAACTCACATTCATTGACTGGGCTATGTGTCAGGGATCATGCTGGGTTCTCAAAAGTTAGAGGCGGATGAGTTAATGAACAAGTACATAAACAGACATCCTACCTAATTCAATACTCAAAACTACATCCTGATAAATTAATCTAAATTCAAAGCATTCTAAAATATCCCTAGTAAGAGTAATTTAAAATGGCCATTACAATCTGGCAGTATCTATTAGAATAAAGATTGTGCAAATCTCATGACCCAGAAATTCTACTTCTTGATGTCTACTGCAGATAAGGGTTTATTCAAATCATTTGCTTGTGTAAAAGAACAGACATTGCATTATTTTTGTAAAAGTGGGGAAAAAATGGGTTCAATCCAATTATTTATGCATAGAAAATGATTATCAAAATTAAGCTATATCTGTCTCATAGAAGTACATGAAATGTTAGAAAGAGGTAGATTTATTTATATATTTTCAGGGAAGGCTCCATGACAGTTGAAGGACAGAAAAAAATCATAGCACACACATATGTCATGTGTGATCTCATTTTTGTAAAAAAAAAATTCATATATAAAACATCATATTTTCTATTGTTACAGATAGATGCAAGTTTTTACTGGTGCATAGACAATTTTATATCGGTATATATATAGCTAATTAAATGCATTGATAGAAAAATTTGCTGAACTGAAAACCATAGTTTCAGTGGAAAGAGGTGGATAAGCATTTTACCTTTTAAAATATCTTACAAGGAGAAATACTGGATGGTCTCATTCATACATGGGATATAGGGAAAACAAAGGAAAAGAAAAAGCTAAAACTAACAAGCTGACAGCAGAACAAAAGCATACAGCAAGGGAGGTGAAGAGAGAGCGAGGGATGAGTACAACAGATTAAGAAGACAGTTCATGTGTGACATGGTGGTGGGAAAACCTCAGGGTATAGAATCATATAAAAAACATATATATATATATATATATATATATATATATTTTCCTAGTAAAGTTACAATATCCATCTCCAACAACTCAAAATAAAGTTTCCATGATTTTCAACTCAACTGTATGTTTCTATCTCTTAGAAGGTCCTGTTTTTCATTAAAATAATTTTTAAACCACTTTGTGTTCTATCTTCTGTTTAACACTCAGATATCGGTTTATAGAAAGACCACAGGTCACCAGCTCCATGAAGTGACGAATAGGACCTTGTTTTGGAAAATCCTCCAGGTATTTATCCAGAAATATGTGCTCATGAAATTCGGAACCATCATCATCAAAATCTGCTTCATTATTAATTGGAAATTGCCAGAATTTTCCCTCTTTTGTCCACTGGATCATCTCCTCAAAACCATTTTGAAAGGACTGTTCAACTACTGTGGCTAACTGCTTAGCAAATTCCACATCCTAGAGTGAAGATGTCTCTGTATCATGTGCCTCTTTAGTATCACCTTAGACTAAAAAATATTAAGCCTCTTCCCCTTGAATAAAATTTTCCTTTTTCTAAGATCAACAGTCTTCTCCCGGACAAGATAATCACCAACAGATTCTTCATCAAACTGAATCTGATGCACTGATATTGTATTAACTCTACCTGTGGTAGACCTGGCAACTTTCATATCTGATATTATGTTACTGAAACTAATTTTATGTCTTTCTCCTTCTTTCTGTGCCCTTGAAGTTTCCTCATGCTGCTGGAGCTTCCTGAGTAGCTCTGATTTGGTCATCTGCTTGTCAAAAGGCAGAGAATCTGCGACAGCTGAAACAGCGGCCACCAGTTCAGGACTCAGAGACTCTTCTTTGGGGCATCTTCTACATTTTTTTGAGGTCTGCCAGTTGTAGCTTCTGAACTTTTTGGTGGTTTTCTGCAGGGTGACTTTGCTGTTTGCACATTTGCTATGCTTAATTCTATTTTCATGCCCTTAATAATACCTATCAAGTCTTTTTTCTTTTTCTCCATTAGCCTGCCCTGGCTCTCTGTCTCCTTGGAAGCCTCCTGGGTTGGAACAGACTGCTCATCCTTTTTGCTATAGATCATTCCCTATGATCTATAAGAAGGACTGCTCATCCTTCTTGCTATAGATCAAACTGCTGGTGCCAAAATATCTGTGGCTATTACTTTTTGCCCTGACATGACTGTGCGGAGTTGAGAATAGCACACACACACAAAATATGAACTTATCAGTAGAAAAGTTTTAAAAATCTTACAAGGAAAGTACATTCTGTGAAATTAAAGATTAATTAAAACAATGATTGTCTTCTAACTTCTGGGGTAAGGCAGTACCATCTATTTAGAAACAAATTGGGCAATAGGAAGCAAGACACTAAAATGTTCCCATCCTGTGACCCAGTAATTTTCCTTTTAGGAATTCATCCAAATGAAATAACCCTAGAGAGTCATAAAAATTTTCATAAAAAGATGTTAAATGCTATATTGTTTATCACAGTGAAAAAAAAAAAGAATCCACTGCAATAGTCACTATTCACATTGGTTAAGGTTTAAAAGTCAAGTTTTCAGAGTAGATGCTATGTAACCATCAAAACCTTGGTGCAGAAGAATTTTTAGGGATTCATAAAGATGTTTACAAAATAAGAAGTCAGTATATAAAATGTGAAGGTCTCAAATATGATATGAGCACAAATAGACATACTCAATGCCCATGGGGGTAGGGTAGAAACCCAGGAGAACCACTTGCTGAAGTTCTCAAATACAAACTTTTGACATGATCTCTAAATGTAGTTATATAAATAATTACAGGGATATATCATCACCAGTATACTTTTGCCCTTTATCTTGTGACTCTGATTGTTCATATAAACATTACAACAAAATCCCTTCCCCCTCCTCCCCTGGAACCAAGGGGCAGAAGAAAATATCCCAAGCAGGAGTGTGAATCTGCTCATCTCTAGGTAGTAAGAGTTATAGATCTCTTTTAATGGGCAGTTTTCTGTCTTTTTCTATGTTTCTTATGACAAGCATGTGTATTTTTGTCATGATTTAAAAATAGCTCTTAGAGTAAAAATTAAAAAAAAAAAAAAAGAGGAAATGTCCTCCTTTAAAACACAAAAGCAGCAACCGGTTCCAGAATGTGCCACATCAGGATGTCCCTGGGGTGGAGACCTCGGCAGGCTGGCACCAGGACTGGACAGAAAGAATGTAGCTGGACCCAGCTCCAGTGTGTCACCAAAAGGCTAGCAGTGACGTCGCCCCGTTCCTCCCCATGCAAGGCTCCTAGGTGAGGCCGAGCAGTTCTGCAGCCAGAAAGGCAAGATGATGCCAGTTCAAAACTAAACTTGCTATTTGCAGCAGGTTGGGGAGATCACCATGTCCTGATAAACTCAGAGCACCTCGAATCATAGTGTTTGAGAGCACGGGGGAGCCATTCATTTACAGACACAAATAGGATACCCAGGTCAGTCTGATAAATAAATCCCTTTATCAGGAGACTTCAGACAGGATTTGTTTGCATGGCAGAGCAGCTGCACAGGGGATGGTAGGCGGGCACAATAGGGGAGAATAGACAAAAAATCACTAGAATACAGTGGAATCTCTTTTTAATGGATTTGGACTCTGCCTTCGACAGTTCAGGATGTGTGTTTGTGTGTGTGTGTGTGTGTGTGTGTGTGTGTGTATGCAAGCACTTGTGCTTTATAACTAACAAAAGTGAACACTCCTTCCCACCACCCACCACCCCCACACCCAGGCTTTTATTCCCACTTACAAAGCGGGTATAACTGGTTCTCTCAGCAGAACAAACACAAGGCCTTCAGTTTTTCCCCTTGTGAGGAAATGGCTCCTGCTCCTTAAGAGGAACACAGGCATGGATAGGTCAGGGAGCACACAGAGTGTCTGGTGGCAAACAGTTGGGGCTGGAGCCAGCACCCTCATTAGAGGAAGCTGCTACTATTTCTAGCCTGCTTCTCTTGCAGTAAAAGCAGGTCATTACCAACACAGTGCATTTTTGCATATTAACCAAATTAAAATAATAATATGTTCTCTCCTTTCATGTGCTATACTGATAAATCCCAAATTATGAATGAAGCATGTTGATTAGTGAGCTAAAAAATAATTAGTCCCAGAATGTGTTTCTGAGTTGGAGACTTAATGCATATACACAAGTACAATTTCTCAAATCCTTACTTAGCACATTCGTCTTTTAAAGGAAAATATTCATAAGAGACATTCAGGATAGACAAGACCTGAAGACACCTGACATTATTTTATCTTTCTCTCATGCTAGATGGGATAAAATTTGGCTGTTTTTTTCATGTCTCTCTGTCTGGGTCACATTGGAAATAGGAATCAAAGTGTGAATTATTATTTTCAATTGAGTCTTAATTGTCAAGATGGTCAAGAGATAAAATCTCCACTCGGAAGTTTCTTCTTGTGTTGGAGTGCCCATCTTTCTTATGGAGTCTTCCTTTCTGGCTGATAATAAAAAGACCAGGGCAATGGAGAATCAGAGGCTTCCATGACACATGAGTGGGGTCTATGAGATTTTTATCATGTTTCCACAATTGGGAAAATAAATACTGGTTTTCAGAGAAGATGCGGTGTTTCAGCCACCGTGAGTCAGAAGGCCCAGGTATTCTATGGGCAAAGGAGTGTAAGAATGTTGATAAAGTCAAAGGCCCTTCACCTATAGACTAACTGGTGATTCCTAAGCTGTGATGCTGTGCACTGCATTTACACTTGTTCTGTGCTGTATAGGGTAAGAATCACCCTCAAAAAATGCATTAGTTTACCTGCAGGATATGTGTGGTAATGTAAGACTTTATGTTTTCCTCTCTTGGTACTGGTTCATTGTTTCTTTGTTGGAGCCCACAGTGAAGTGCAGACTTACATTCAGGAGCCTTGTTTGTGGGAATAACGTATCACACAGAGATGCCTTGGCCATGATGGGCCTGTGGAAACAGAAATGAGTAGAGGGGACTTTAGACTCAGATGTTAACCCCCACAGTTACTTAAGGTGCCACCATTGAGAATCAACCTGAGTGGGAGGGACCACATTCTCAAAATTTCACCCCCTATCCAACTGGATGTAGTAGAATTCAGAGAAGTGAGATATCTTCCTCCTCCTATGGGCTAAGAATGGGGTGTGTGTCAGATAGATCCAACTGTCCAAACTGTTACCTTATTTTTCTGAGTTTTAACATGTGTAATTGCCATTTTGGGACAATAATAACTAACCGTTATATAATATTTACTATGTGCCAGGGACTGTTCTAGATGTTTTAAATATATCTTCACTCCTCTAGTCTTGGCAATTTGTTTGCCTCTGACAAGGAGGGTGGAATAAGAGTCTGTGGAAAGGCCTAGCACGCAATAGACTATGGTGAATGATAAATCTCTTAGTACCAGAGTGCTGCTCTCCAGTTTCATCCTCTACAACTCCCCATCACACTACCTTCACTCCATTCAACAAACATCTTCTGACTACTCTAGGATGTTAAGGGTTCAGAGATAAAAAGGTCTCAATATTTCCCTTGATAGATTCTCTCCCCTGCCTCTTTGCCTTTACTGCTCCTTCTACCTGGAGTCTTCACCTCTTAAAACTTGTTGGCAAATGAATACACCCTCATGATTCAGCCCAGGCCTGCTCTCCTCCAGTCCCCTCCAACCACAGCACCTGATATCCACTTAACTCCTTGAAAATTGGATGGGATCTATTCTGATGGGCTACACAATCAGTACCTATTCTTCCATCAGTACAAGTCATAAAATATCTTGAAAATCATCTTTGACCCTTCCTACCCCTATCCCTACTCTGTTGTTTCATATCACTTTGAATCAGTCTCTATCTTTGCTTTTTAATCCTGTATTTTCATTGTTGGGTTTTGCTCACATCTCTCATCTCCCTAATTATGAGGTTTTGGCAGGCAGGTTTAAATACCTTCTCAATTCTAGCTGGCTCAGAGCTAGCCACTAGAAACTATCAATAATAAAGAAAGGGAGAGGAGAAGATGGATAAAACATGAGAAATAAGGGGGAAGAGTAGCTGGTATATTTTTGGTCCATGCACTGATCACCATGAGGAAGTGGTCATAGGCTATAAAGCTGTCTTTATAGACACCTCCCCCAGCCATCTGCCCCTAAAACTCTAGCACAAGTCATCTCTGCTTTTCCTACAAAAAATTTCAGCTCATATGCAAATTCTTTACGTGTCAAGTAGTATCTGAATTTTACATTTGGAAAGAAGAAAAATCTCTTGCTCTTGTCTATCAGTTTTGTTGTCTGATCCTTTGAGGCTCTGGTCTGTGAATATCTGTGCCAGTGTGTGTGGCGAACAATGGCTCTATGTGCAAAGGAAGCAAGGTTATTCTTTGACAGTTTCCCTGGACCCAGCT
Organism: Uropsilus gracilis; assembly: GCA_004024945.1. Taxonomy (NCBI): domain Eukaryota; kingdom Metazoa; phylum Chordata; class Mammalia; order Eulipotyphla; family Talpidae; genus Uropsilus; species Uropsilus gracilis. The sequence goes on from PVHY01009660.1 coordinate 49,106, forward strand.
ACTAGTCACAGGCCTGGCTGCCTCTACAGTTTCAAAAAAGTCTCATGTCCCATGTCCATGACCTGATACTGAGAAGGCTGCTGCCTTTCGAGGCAGGCTACTCAGGTGTCCCTTGAATCAGGAGTGGCCTGGAGTCACGTGGGAAAGCCCCACAGCCCAAGTGCTAGAAACCACCGAGCAAAGGCAGAAGTTCTAACCTGCCTCCTTCCTGAAGAAACGTGTGCTACCATGGAAAGGGAACAGGCAAATCTTTTGAGATTGCTAGCTCTAGCTTTTTGATCTCTCTTTGCCTCTATTGCCTCATCAAAAAAAAAAAAAATGGGGAGAACAGAATCTGCCACCTTGAGAGAGTTGCTGTGAGGAATAGGCGAGGTAATACACCTGATCATGCTTTGTGAATGGAAAGAAGTGACTATGTTCACGGATGTGGAGAAAAAGGAACACTTACACTGCTGGTGGGAGTGCAAACTGGTCCAGCCACTGTGGAAGACTGTGAGGAGTAACCTCAAATAATTGAAAGTGGACTTACCATTTGACCCAGCAATCCCACTACTGGGAATCTAGCCAAAGGACATGAAAACACTAATTCAAAAGGACACCTGTATGTGCATGTTCATTGCAGCCCTGTTTACAATTGCCAAGATTTGGAAACAAACCAAATGCTCTAAAACAGACGATTGGCTAAAAAAAAAAAGTGGTACATATACCGATGGAATACTACGCATCAATCAAGGAGAACAAACACATGTCATTCGCAGCAACATGGATGGAACTAGAAAGACTCATATTAGCAGAAATAAGCCAAACAGAAAAAGAGAAATACAGGGTGGTCTCACTTATATGGTGGATATAGGGAAAAACAAACAAATGAATAAAAGAAAAATAAAAACAACCAATGGGACAATAGAGGGAGAGAGGAGGGGGAAAAAGGCAGGAGAGGTGCAGAGCACAAAAGATCAGGATGGTTAACAAGTGTTAGCGAAGTGGGAAAGCCCCGGGGTACACAATAATGCAATAATGTAATATAAATATAAATACACACATATATATGCAAATTAAAAAATTTAATTAAATTAAAAAATAAAAGAACAACCATCACAGAGATAGTTGACATTCTCTGTGGATATCTCTTCCATTCTATTCCCCATTATACATTCCCAGAAATAAAAATTAGTACACTGGGTTTGATGTTTGCCTTGCCAGTGGTATTTGAAACTTTTAAATCACACATCAGTAAATAATATATTATTTTGCATGATTATAATTTTGTAATTATAGTATTGTAATATGTATACCTAGCTATGTAACTTGCTTTCTTCCCACAAAAAAACTTTAAAAATTATTTTTAAAAAAATCTCCTAACTAGGATATTGGAGAACATCCCTATTTGTTACTTCTATTATTTGTATCCAAATTTCAAGTTGTCTTAAAGTTTTAAAACTTGTAATATTTGTCATATTGATATCTTGTTGTATTCTAATTTGCATACGGATATCTTGTTGTTTCCTAATTTTCTTTTATTTATAAGTTCTAAGCCTGAAATAAACTGTACAGTTTAAAAAAAAAAAAAAGTGCCTGTGCTGATGGTGATTAGTATAATGGGAGGTTAATGTGGAAGCTTTAGCAGAGGTGTCAAGGAGCCACAGGTGCTGCTTTCATTCTACAGGGCAAGGCCAGCCAAGGGCAGAATCTTCAAACCAATCACATATTGCTCAAAGATCTTTTCCATATTGGGAGGTAGAAGAGGGTTGGGTTGCTGAAATTTAGGGAAGATTTTATGAAGACTTCTTTGGAAAAGAAGTGTCTGTGTCTTCACCCTCAGCCCTAGTCTGTTGGAACTCTTTTAGAGTCTGGTGTGCCCTATAGCTGGAAGATGAGTGGCGGGGGGGCTCAGTCTCACTCATGATCAAGAAAACTGCAGTATCTGGTGGCAACAAAGGAGACAAAGTAGGACCCTTTCATGCAGGTCAGAGACAGGTAAAGTAGGGGGCTTTTTGAGGAGGGGACTGTGACATTTAAACAACAGTTGGAATGTAAACCTGGGGTCACGTAAACCTGGGGTCACTGTGAAGGGAGCCCCTCTCCAAGGAATATGGAAAGGTCAAGAGAGAAAATGAGAAGTCACTAGCCAAATGAAAAGCTTATTTGTGTTAAGGAAATTGAAGGTGGTTTGGTAGGGGCAATTCAGAAAACCCAGTTGTGAAACTTAAACATCTGTCAGATTCACAAAGGACAAAGTAAGCCTTGAACACTTTATATTTTTAAAGTAATCCACAGAGATAGGTGTTGCATAATAGAACCAAGGAATCAAGAGCTTTCCTATCCCCCTACCTTTCTTCTCTATCTCCAGGTGATCCCTAGGACTAGGAAATAGACTACAAGTAAGGGAAGAAAAAGAATGCCAAACCCACAGGTTCCTACTGGAAGCAGGCACTATGGGGGGAAGGGGGGAAGATGTAAGTTATGAATTGAGGCAGCGTCCCTGATTTAAAGGAACTGTGGGTCCTTTGATTCCCTGACAATGATCAATAAACGTATGGCTCTGACCACAGCCTCACTCTGGAGCAAGGTACCGACTACAAGCCATAAAAAGGTTTAAAGGGAATTGAGAGAAAAAAATAAGATTGTTTTATTGGAATCTTGCTTGCTCAGTGTGTCTGTGTGCATAATTATTACTTATCTAGTACTAGCCATGAGTTCTACACTGGGCACGGCACTTTATATTTTTGAAACAACCCGCTGGTGCTCTGTAAAACCCATTTTTGCAAGGGAAGTCATAAGGATTCAGAAAGTTGGATAACCTGCCAGAAGCTGCAGGGTGGGTGAGAAGGAGCCAGGATTGAGAGCCAGGCAGTTCTCATACCACCTTTTCACCTCAGTACACAGACACACAAGGAATGTGGGACGGGACTAAAGCTGTCCCTCATGCCTCCAAGTGCACACAGCTAAAAATACTTCAAGAGTTTACAGGAATTTTCACCAAGTTCTTTGGCGAAGGTATTCAGGGAGACAGGCTGTTTGCGTAGGAATGATTTGACTTTAAATATCAAGACGCAGTCAATCCAGTTTAAGGAGGATGGGAGAGAACATTATCTTTAGGCTACGGGGATGTCTCCAGAAACCTCTCCCAACTCTTTCTGCTTCCATCCCTCACGTTCCATCTTTCTACGGCTTTGCCTCCTTTGCCCTCTGCACAAGCCTCAATCCTTGTGACAGAACACGCCTGGAATCTGGATTCAAAGTGCTTAGAAAGATTCAGGTAAATATTTATATATATATATGTGTATATATATGTATAAATGTGTATATATATGTATATATATGGGGGAGGGGAGGTAGAGAGACAGAGACAGAGACAGAACCGACAACTTGCAGAGCACAACATAAGAAAAAAGAAAAAGCAAAACAAATCTTGTGCTTAGGGGTGTCTCTGCCAGTGATCTTCTGATTGGTCCTGCTTGGATCAGCTGACCTCTCTCCTGGTCCAATCAAATGTGGGGGGGCGGGGTCACTGAGAACTGTGACCAGGTTGGAGGGGAGTTAGCCACTGGGACTGAACTGGGAATCCAAAGCTCCCTGTTCCTGAAGTCCTTTGACCCAGAAAATTGCAGCCTCAAGTTGAACTGAGTCTAGCAAGCCTTCAGCTCTTCATCATGGCAGCTGCTAGCTGCTAGGTTCTATAGGTTCTCTCTCATACCTTGTTCCCATCTCTGGCTGGCTTTGACACACTTTGTCCTTTGTCCCTTCCCATTTTGTGTTGGATGAAGCCAAATCTTATTTCCTTGCTGTTTGTTGTCCTCCTCTCCTCCTTGAGCAAGCGCCTTTCAGGGAGAAATGGAGTGGTCTGTCTTCCCCTGCCCTGGTGCGGGCAGCAAGTAGAGGCAATGACAGCATGTACAGAGTGGATGGACTATACTGGGGCTCTTGTCCCCCCAGATGGTCTCCTCTGAGGCAGTGACACTGCTTTGTACAGCTGGGCCTGGCTGTGGGAGCCCAGCTGAACGGGGCCTTGTCAGAGTGCCCTCATCCCTCATTGTCCTGCAGGCGAGGATAGCGATGACCTGGACATTTAGGGCCCTCCCTCCCCCGCTTCCTGTTTGACAGCCACTGTGATAAGCTTTGGTAATGCCAGCTGCTGCTTCTCAATTGGCAGGGTTTTGGGCCTCCTGCCTTCCTACTGCCTTTTTTTTTTACAGCTTTTTTTTTTTTTTTTTGCCTCCTTCTTTTCTTTTTCATTTTTTTTTTAAACACAAGCTACTGCACATTCAGTAATGGAATAGATTACATCAGATGCTGCATTTGCCAGCCTCAGCACTGAGCTATGCTTCTCACTGCTACAGTGTAGGCTGCCAACCTGGTTTATGTAGGGATGGAGTTCACAGGGCTGATCACTCTTTGTCCAAACACACAGATTTCTGTCCGATCCCTGAGTTGTGTCAGCGGAGATGTGTGGTTATCTGTCTTTTCCTGGTGGTTAAAAGACAAAAGTGTCCAGTTAAGGAGAGCAGGGTTTAATCCTGCAAAGCCACTTAGTATGCATGACCTTACATTTGTAATTTAACCCATGGTGTCCCAGTTTCCTTTTGTAAAATTAAGTTAATAATGGTTTCTTCATGGCATTATCATAAGTTGAAATGGGGATAATAATATGTATATAATGTGCTTGACTAGAATCCTGGCACACGGGAAGCACCCAACACACCACAGCCATTATTGATGTATTTGTTTTACTCTTTCTCCAACTCTGTCTCCTAACATAATCTCAATTGCCACAGTGACAGTGTATTGGAACCAGGCTTTGCAACAAGACAGACCTGCAAAATTGTTTGGCAATCACATATATCTCTAGGGTAGTACTGAGAATTGAATGAGATAATGTGCATAATCATGAAAAAAAGATTTACTCCTCACAGCAAATCTAGGAGGGAGTTACAATTTTCACTTGGCTTTTATAAATGCAGAAACAGGCATCAATAGGGGCCACAAGTAAGAGGTTAAAGGGCACAAACTGTGAATGGATTAAGAAAGGATGTGGCTAGAGTAGGCTTATCTTGTTGTTCTTCTTCATTCTCTACCACATGAGCAGAAATGCCACACACTTAGTAGGAGTCCAAAAACATGTGAATTATATTTCAAAACATTGCAGATATATAAATGACAAGGCTACTGAGCAGAATAGATGTTTGGGACAATATCCTGTGACTCTTTAGGGAGTAAGGTCAGGTCACTGGTATGACCAAATGAGGTTAAAAGCATCTGCTATAGGCCAGGTGTTATCCTGGGGACTATTTGACTTGTGTAAATGCAGAGGAAGGCTGAGGATCAGCACATGATCAATAAATAAGCTCCAGTGTTTCATGTAAATCCTGTCCACACATGTCTGAGGTCCCTGTGCCCACTTTTCCTTAGAACTGGGAGGTAAGTGACTCTTATAACTGGCTCAAACATTACAGCAAACGGGATGCACAAGGATTTGAAAGGACAACCTTGACAAGGCCAAATTTCCATGGTCTGGAAAAGTATATGCACAGAGTGAAGCAATCTCCAGGCTGAGAACCTGGAGGTGTCAGTCAGGTACTGGCAGGAAACAGATGGCATGCTTGAATTAGGTGATTTGAGGAGAGGTTAATAAAGGAGCTATTTACAAAATTGTGGGGGAGTCACCAAAATAGGGCATTTCCCTAGGGCTGGCCAAGTGCTGTCACCTCTCCTGGATCTGAAAGAACAGGGGACAGAGTGGTGACCTTAGCCCCAGAAAGCAAGTGGGTTGGTTCACATGGCAAGAGATGTGGCAGGAGCTGAGGAGAGAGACTCAGTTGGTCTGCATGGCCCAGCAAGACAGAGGCAAATAAATTAAAATCCCCAATCTCACTCCCTTTCCTCCTTCCCAGCCCTGCTCAGGCTCCTCATTGTTTGAGCAATAAGAGAGTAAAGGGGCTCCATGCAGTCAACCTAGCAAATTCAGTTTTTCAGGGATGCAGAGGGGGGCAGAAAATGGTGATGGGCAAAAGGATGGTTTTAGAACACTGTTTTTAGCTTCTGGAACCACGGGAAGGCTGTTGTCCACCTCTCACCCCATCTGTCCTCATGCCCTATCTTGCCCCATGCTAGAACTGAAGAGAGGAAGGAAAAGAGAAGTTTGGATTGATTGATTGATTGA
>PVHY01009661.1:0-12202 GCA_004024945.1 Uropsilus gracilis
TCACCTCCCCTGCCTTCTTCCCCCTCCTCCTCTCTCGCTCCATGGTTCAGTCCCATTGGTTGTTTTCATTTTTTATTTGTTTGTTTGATTTTCCCTAAATCCCTCATATAAGTGAGACCATCCTGTACTTCTCTTTTTCTTTTAGGCTTATTTCTGCTAATATGAGTCTTTCTAGTTCCATCCAGGTTGCTGCAAATGATATGTGTTTGTCCTCCTTGATGGATGCATAGTATTCCATCGTGTACATGTACCACATTTTTTTTAGCCAATCATCCGTTTGGGGGCATTTGGTTTGTTTCCAATTCTTTGCAACTCTAAACAGGTGGGAGTGCAAACTGGTTCAGCCACTATGGAAGAATGTGTGGAGGACCCTCAAACAATTGAATGTGGACTTACCATTCGACCCAGCAATCCCACTACTAGGAATATACCCAGAGAACATGAAGACATTAATTCAAAAGGACACATGTACACGCATATTCGTTGCAGAAGATCTGACTTTTAAAGTTTCTAAAGAAATGGGAGTTTGAGGGGAAATGATGTTCTTTCCTCTAGAAGGCTTATTCATCCAAATATTCAGTCCCCAAAGGACTGGATTCTCAATTCACAATTCTTAGATTTGGGAAGTCTTCTGGAGTGTGGAAGGACAAAGGTGCCATCTTGCACAATTTGCCTCTAACTCTGAAATTGCAGTGGGTCAGGAGACCTGAGAGAGGCAAAAGGGGGCTTTCACATTCCCAAGCAGCACCCCTGCGTTCTGTCAGCTGGAACGCAGAGACTGAGTGGGAGGAAGGCAGTCAGAAAGCACACTGTGAGAGGGGTACAGAAGGGGGCACGCGCTGGAAAAAAAGTTGTGCTTTTCTCCCCATGACAGTTGCTTTTTGTTTGGATAAATAATTTGAGGAGAGAACAAAACAACAGTTGTTTGTTTAATGCCAAGCCACGAATACATGAAACCATTCCATCCCAGCAAGGAGAAAATTCTTGCCCCACATTTCTGATGATTTGCCTTCCAGTTCTGCCAACCAAGGTGACAGAGAAAGCATCCACTGTCCCCTGACCTTCTTTTGCTGTGCTGGGACCACCACACTCATTCATAACAGTAGGACAGGGATCAGAGAGGCCAGAGAGCTCAGTGCCAGGTTGGGCTAAGCCAGAGGGGAGCTGTGACTGGATGGGTGGGGTGGTCTGAAAACAAGTTATTAATGCACATGGATGTCCTGCTTGCCAGTGCCTGTTTTCTTGGCCATAGGAATCTACAAAGAGTATAAAACCTTATGTTCAAACGTTTTGGAGTTTGTAACATATACAGATTCATACACACATGCCCAGAAACACACAAACTGCTTTGAGATACATACATTTGGTGCCAACATAAACAGAGTCCTGGCCAAAAACCATGTTAGTTAGCAACTGACCAATGAAGTGTTTAAAGTTAAAGGCCAACAGAAAAACCCAAACAGTGGTGTTTTTCCTAAACTTGAAGTCACTAGTTAGTATTGCTTTTTTTTTTTTCCAGATAATTTTCTAATATCTTCACTCAGGAAAGATCCTGAGATCCTCTCTGCAAAGAGACCCTTGACAGGTTTGCTATTAGGTGAGTTCATTACCGTAAATCCATCCAAAGTGAGTTTCAATAACAATTACAAGGCCATCAAGGCATGAAACCCAATGGCTGCCTTGAATTTGTGACCAGTACCAGTGAGAGGGAGGAGGGAAATGCTGGGTTTTCAGAACTACCTGGTCTCCAAAGTTTATGGAAGCAGTGAGTTCCCAAAGGAGGAAGGAACAACTTTTCAGGCCAGCCAACTGACACCTGGAAGAACAAGTTGGGGAAGAAAGCAGACTCAGTTCCCCCAAGTCTCTGGCACATGGTAGAGTGAGTACATGGCCCTAGGGTTATATCCACATCCTATAGAGGACCCTCTTCCCTAGACATCTCCAATGTTCAGGTATTAAATATCCTTTGCACCCCCTAATAAGTCTGCTCTCAGGAAAGGACTAATGTCTACTATTTACCACTTAGTCTGAATATTTTTAAGTCACTGCTACCAGGTTGTAGGATGCATTGGCCTAACAACCTTGACTTCTGCCAGAAGAAGTAGCATTCATAGGCACCAATTGCAAGAGGAATAAACCGGGGTGAAGAAGGATAGACTTTTTCAAAAGCTGTTCCCATTATCTATATGATCTTCCCTTCCAGCCTTCAGCGCTCAGCACAATCTTGTTTCCAAGTAGGTAAAATACAAATGAGATGGTCTCTCGGCAGCCATTACTGAAGTAAAGATCCATGTCCATGTTTGATGACCATTCTCTTTCAAGTGCCTAGTCCAGTGCCTAGTACATAGCACTCACTCAACAAATGTTTTTTGAACACATAACTCAATGGATAGTTAAATAGAGATTTTGGATGAATAGATGGATGATTAGATGACAGAAGGGTTAAAGGGTGGATGGATATATGGGTGGTGGATGGTTGTTGGGTACATGGATGAATGATGACTGATAGATAATAAAATTCCAACACAATCCCATCTGGGTTGTGTTTGCTTCCTATGCCTCTCAGAGAGTTCTGTTGCTTCAGTGCAACTTAGAGAAGCCCAGTCAAGAGGTAATGGTGTTACTAGATGCTTATGATGAATTACAGCACAGCAACTGAGAAAGGTCAAGAGAGCAACCAAAGAGAAGGGCTGAGAAGATAAAAGACAGAGAGAGTAAAATCGAGAGGCTGAGAAGAGAACAGAAAAACAGACTGTGGGCAGCTGGAAGAGAGAGCCAGGAGCTTTGGCGATGCGAAGGGAGAACAAAGGGAAAAGGGACAGGGAGACTAATAGTGGGGAGGGGAGATAGCTAATAGAGGAAAATCATAGGGAAATAATTTGTATCATCAGAAAAAAAAAGATAGGATCTCCTCTAATAAGACTGTAGGGAGGTAAAAGTTGAAAGTAAGGGGCTTGTAAAAGGACAGAGGAGGGAAAGAATCTTAACCCTCCTCCACTCCCCCATCCCCCCAAAAAATATAAGTAGCAGAGAAAGACAGAAACAAGATGAGAGAAAAATGCTGGCCCTCAAAGTAAAGAAGGGGTGCCCGGTGTGAGGGAGCCAAAGCCACAGCCACTCTGCCAAGGGAGGAAATCTTAGGAGACCCGCCCAGCCAGAATCTTGAAGTCTCAGACTTTTTCCACCTTATGAGCTGTAAATTGATCTATTCAGTTAGAGAAACCTGGTTTTTATTGAGTAATTTCCTCTGAACGACTTCCAGTTTTGAAAATGTCCCCAAAGTTCTCTGATTCCCTCCTCCCCTGTTGGGTCCCTGAGTCAATGCCTGTAATTCACGGGGCTGCAGGCCCCCCTTGCTGCACGTCAGGTTGCTTGGCTAATCCTGATATGGCACCGGGTCCAGCTTGGTGCAGAGACCTCAGATCTGTTTGTTCTGCCAGCCAGGTCCCGGCATGCACCTCCAGGAGCTCCATGCCGGCCGCAGCTCAGCGGTCCCTAGCCACAGAAGGGATTTCTAACTGGTCTTGAGCCACGTCCTCCGCCTGGCCTCAGATATCAAGGAAATTTCTCAATTTTTCTCCTTAGCCCTCAAACAGGGCCTCTTGCTGATGCAAACAAGAGGCTCTTTATGGGCAATATCAACCATCACTTAACTTCTTATATTGCATCTTTCATGCCAGCATCTCTCAAAGCACTTCACAGACAAGTGTCATTGTCTCTCCCTTACAGATGGCACTGAGAGGAGAGTACAGAAAGTTAAGTGGTTCAACGAAGGTCACTCAAGAAGTCAGAGCAGAGGTGGGAACAGAACCCAGAGCTCCCTGCTCCCAGGCCTGTCACCTGCCCGCTCCCAGGCCCACACTACAAACAGCCAGCTTCTGTGAGTACCCTTCCCACACTCTGGCCACATATAAGCCCCCACCCACCCCACCCCCACCCCTGCATCTGGCTACAAGAAGCTCAGAACTGAAAACCCCATCTTCCTAACAACGAGAACACAGACCTTTGGGTGGAGGGGGCCATCTTGTAAAATCAATTGAAGGCTGATTCACTCGCCAAGACCCAGTAGGATAGGAGGGGGGAGGGCTGAGGTCCCCTCAGGAGGTGAGATGCCGGCGTCAGACTCAAAAAGCAATTGCATTACCTGTGTGGCTGAGGTTTTACTGCCTGCTCAATCTGAAAGTTAGCAAAGTAGTAATCAATGAAAAGGAAATATAATTGAGAAGATTAAAAGCTGAGGGTGGGTATGGACTGGGGAGGGAAGTGATTGCTGAAGAGGTCCATTTGTATAATTCAAAGGTCGATGCCTCTCATTAAACTCACATCTCTAGACACTCAGGGGATGAAAGAGAATCTCTCCAAGCTGACCGGCTGACACCTAAGAGTTTCCTCTGGCCACTTTCAAGGGCGGCGTGGGGCCAGAGGGATAGAAGAAGCTGTTGGAAAGAGAATTTAGGGGAATCCATAAGTAAAAGAACATTTGGAGAATTGAAACACAAAACCGGGTCTTCTGACCCTTTTAAAAAGATATGCAAGTTTCTTTCAGACCTTGAGGCTTGTTTACATGACCTGAATGAAAGTAGAATCGATGCGCAGGGCAGTTCAGGCTGATACCACGTTGGCTTCTTTCTTCATACTCATACCCATACCACTATACACACATCCCCGTATATGGGATGTTTGTGTCTCGACAGCTTCTGATGGGCTCTGAATAACACAGCATGCCTACTTGCATCATCAGCAGTAGCATCTGTCTCTGGAACCAGGGACAAGCCTGCCCTCCATGCTTCTTACTGAGAAGGAAAGAGTAAAGAAGAACTCATGCATGCACGTATGTATGTGTTGCGTACTGTGCATTCACATGTGTCTCCATATTACATCTGAGACAGTGGGGTTGTGTGTTCCAGAAGGTCACTTCTGCCTGCCAGAAGAGGGCACCAGAGTGGATAAAGTCATAGTTTGCCTTCTAGCCCTTAGTCTTTTTCTACTGCATATGTGAACAAGAGACAATGTACGGTCTCCCTTGCTTCTACATTTCACCTTCTGTCCTTGTTGCAGCTATACCCTGAACCCCTCCAAGTATGTCCGGGAGATCACAGGACATAGATAGGCCTGCCAGATTGAGAAATGTGTTAGTTTAGTACTGCTGCCTAACACATTTCCACATAGTTAGTTGCCTAAATCAACACATCTTTTTTTTTCTCCCTCTCAGCTTCCAGGGATCTGGGGTCTGACACAGCATAGAAGGGTTATCTGCTCAGGGTCCCACAGGGTTTTTCTCAAGGTTTTAGCCCAGCTCCCATCTCACCTGAGGCCTGGTCTCCTCCTCCTTCAAGTTCTTTTGGGGTGGTACAGAATCCAGTTCACTGCAGTGTGGGATCAAGGTCCTGTTTTCCAGCTGGATATTACTTCGGGCTGTTCTCTACAGGCCTACCGCTGTCCTTCCAATTCAGCCACCTCGGAACCACAGCAGTTTTCTCTTTCAAGACCAAAAGAAGAATCCTCCACTGCTTGGGAACTCGGACTTCTAGACCCAGATTTAAAAGGCTCATGTGATTAAGTTAAGCTGATCCAGATAATCTCCTTTTCTTATGAACTGAAGTCAACTGGTTAGTAACCTTAATTACATTTGCAAAAATCTCTTTCACCATGAAATGTAACATAATCACAAGAGTGATACATCATCATCATCATCATCATCACCCAAGCTCTTATACAAGATGAGGACTACCAGGGAACAGCTGAGAAGTGTGACTAACAAACAAATAAAAGCACTGGAGGCCTAGTTGCATTTGAATTCAACAGACAATGAATAATTTTTTAGTATAAGTATGCCCTATACAATTTTTGGAATATTCTTATAAGTAAGTATTACTGGTTGTTTATCTGAAATTCAAATTTAACCAGGCATTCTGTATTTTTCCTGGCAACACTAGATGCAGCTCCACAAAAAAAAGGCCAAGCTTGGCCTGCAGTAGAAGAAGGCATTTCCTTTATGCAGCAGGCAGGAGTAGAACTTTCTTCAGCTGGGGGCCCTTTGGTGATAAGACAAGGCCTCTGTGGCCTTATTTCTGCAGAGCTGCTTTCTCTGCTTCTCTCCCCCAGTTCTCTCAGCCCAAGGCTGTCATCACCCTGCAGACTCACAGAGAGCAATAGCTGTTCCCAGGCCTTGTGCAGAAGTGGGCCCCAAGGTCAGGATACAGTCTCACTTGCCTAGAATCACAGCCTCATGGCTGGGGGAGGGTATGGGGTCCAATCGCTGGAGCAGAGGGAGGAGGCCACAGCCCCAGGCTCTCCCCAGGGCCCCATGTTTAAGACTGACCCCAGAAGGAGTTCTTACCCTTGAGGTGGGTCACGCAGGATTTCTGGGTCGTGGAAAGCTCCCCCAACTGTCAGCAGAGGAGTTTTCCTTATGAGCGATGCTTGGCTCTCCTCGAGGCTGCTCTAAATCCTTGCCAGCAACATTTCAAACTCTGGCCGGCCCAGTGTTACACTTTAACAGACATGCCCTATTAGCCTGATCCTAGGATAGGTTATTCTTTCCAGTTTTCACCAACAAAAATCCCCTTTTATTTGGATACTCAAGTGGCCTCTAGGAAAGAGGCTTTCATGAGTTGCCAAAAATGTTCGGATGCGGCAACATTTGTGTGTGTGGCCAATTACATGGATACCTCTGGGGCCGCTCCCACAGGCCTTTCTCAGGCAAAAGTCTTATGAACCGCCAAGCGCACCCCCCCACCCCCACCCCCTCACCCCCACCCATCCTTTTTTTCTGAGCTCTATCTGCAAAAGGAGGCCCTGAGTGACTGCCTGGGTTGCTGGGGATGGGCTGAAGCATGGAGTTCTTACTCTTATAAAATCAACCTCAGTGGAGAGAGTGATTTATATGAACACTCATCAATACATCATTAGAATTAATATCATCATTTTTGCTACTTCTCTTTTTAGGCTTTTCCTCGCAAATCAATGTAGTTCGATAAGACTGGGCTGAATTTTGGCTGCAGACTAGTCTCTGTGTGGTGGGAGCAAAGGACTTTGGTGGGTTTAGACAATGCCTCCATTGTTTGCTGATTTATTGAAAATTCAAGTTTTGCTAGTATTACATGTAGTTGCTGTTTTGCAAAATGGGAATTAGTGAGATTTTTTTGACCTGATACAGCAATGGTTTTTCCATCTCTAGTTTATAGAAAGGTCCCTTTCTCCTTAAACAAGTCAAAGCAGCTTAGAGGGTGGGGGAGGTTTTCTTAAGCTCATTCTTTCTTTTCAACAGGTCCTTGTTAATGCAGTTGTCTGTCTTCTTGATGCTACCCCATTGCAAGCCTCCTCGGACTGCAACAGCTACCAAGGCCCCCTAGTATGGCTGTTTGGAAGCATGGATGCCTTCTTTTGACATCTTCATGCATCTCATGCATGAAAACTTTTCTCCACTACCTGCTACTCAGAAACATGTTGCTAGAGAAGCCTATGACAGTATTTTTCTACTGAAAAGCACATCAGGAAAATTTTGAAACTAGTCTGCAATAGGTAATGAGGAAAAGCCAATTTATCTTCAGTTCAATCCCATTCACTCATCTTTTTCACCTGTTGCATCTTCATCCTTATCCTTGCCTTTGATCTGCTCTCCAGAGCTTTCTCAGAGGTACATGCAGTGGCTTAGCTATCTGTACTCCTTGCCAGGGAATTCCTCTATCCCTTTATCCTCTTTACTCCGAAAATGAAACTTGGGAGAACAGTGTGTTCCCATTGGTACCCACAGCTGCTCCTAAGAGGATTCTGATGCTAGTCCTTCTCAAGAAGGCCAAAAGATTGGTGTGCTTGGCTTTATTAAATGTAACAGAACTTTAAGAAGAGAGCATTCTTAAATAAGCCTAAAAAAGATAGGGCTTCTAGATTCAGGTTTTGATATATATCAGTCACTCACTAAATAGTTGTTGAATGAACTAAATTTCATACTTATTAGCTTTTTGGTTTTAACAAAAATTATTATTTTTTAAAATATACTCCAAATGACAACTTTCCCAAATAAGGGCTTATCGGTATATCTTGTGGACAATGCCATGTCAGAGCACAAGATAAACCCTTCTGGTACCAGAACTGGAACTGGGAATTATCAAAGCTGTTTCAATATTTCTAGAAACATAACATGCCTATTTGTGCATGCGGCACACCACACCACTATTACTCCCAACTCCAATCCACACACCTTCTCCTGTAAGTTTACTTTTTCCCAGAGGGACATTACAAAAGAAAATGAGTCAACAAATTCCCTTTGGAAGCTGAAAAGAATCCTTAAAATGTTGATTCTGGAAGGCACTTCATTGAGACAGCTATGAAAATGGCCACAGCTTGACTAGTGGTCATATGAGTTCAGAGTATACTTACCACCCTGGAATCCCATGTTCTAAAGCACTCAGTTTTGCTTCCTGTACATAATTAACACAGTATTCTGGGAAGCTGACACATTATTAGTCCAGTTCCGCACATGCCAAGATGGAGGCTCCAGGAAATCAGGAGGCTTATTTGAACACTCAAGGATAAGGACCAAAGCCAGTTTTCTTGTTCCCCTCAGTGTTCTCAGTATCGAGAAACACTGTAGAGAATGAGCTCATTTCTCTAAATGGTGGTCATTATTTATTTAGTCTTCCAACTAGGCTAGGAAGTCCTTAATGATGACAGCGATGATGGTGAGAGTGACAACAGTGACCATTTGTCTCACCGCATTTCCAGCACATGTTATGCCTGAATGCAACCGAATTTTCTACTTGATCCAGTAAGGGTAATAATTTTGGTCCCAATTTATCAATTAGAGAAAAATGTGTCAGAAAAGTTCGTTAACTAGTTTAAAGTCACACAGTTGAAGGAGAGCTATGCTCTGATTTGGATTGTGTTGAGTATCCTCAGTAAATTCTGGATTACATTGAATAGAACACTTGTGACTTGCCTAGACTGCTTGTTTTGATGTCTCTCTCCATTTCGTGCTGACTTTCTTTCTCCTCACTTCTCACTGTACACATTTCAAACTGTGAAACCTCTACAGCATTTCCCTGTGTGAAACTGACTGATAGCAATACAGAGCACAACAAGGAAGACAAAAATGTAACCCCCACTCCCAATAAAAGTTACATTTGAAGCTTAATATTGTCCTCCTGCCTTCTGCTAATAACAAAGATGATGGGGCAATTAAAAAGAAATTTACTTATTTATTAAAAAGAAATTTTATTTATTTATTCAAAGTATCTCATTATAAATGTTGCACTTTATATATAGTACACTCTGCAGGGTTTACATTGAAAAACTAGTAGAACATCGAAAGTGTTCAATCCTGAATCAATTACTGGAAATATCCATGGATCATTCTGGAAAAGGATGCACCCATTGTTTTAGATAACATGATTACTCAGTGAAAGCAGTGTTCAGCTCCTATCCCTGACGCACACTAATTGTGTAGCTTCAGGCAAGTTACTTAATTTAGCTGAACAACCTTACCTATAAGAGATAATACTCTTGTACTTTCAGCTGGTATGAGGATTAAAATACACCTTCTCTGGGAAGGAGTGGGCCCTCAACAAAAAGGGCTGTCCTTTGGAATATATGGAATAGAATTTAACTTCAGCTCCAACAGCCCAGTTTATATAAACTGTAACCATCAACTCCTAGAACATCTTTTATTTTTTTTTTTAACTCCTAGACCATCTTAAGACATTGAAGAATTCAGAAGCAACTGACTTAAGTTACTCCCCAACACGTGGAATATCCTGAAGGGCTGGTGGGTATCATTGTGATGGGTAGTTCCAGGTTGCTCCTCTGTATCACATATCCACTTGTCTAATCCTATGTCCTCCTGTGATACTTTCCATCATCTTTATGTTCTCTCTTTCTGATTTTGTTTTCTCCCTTTGCCTGCTTTCCTTTAGTATCAGTAAAAACATGACTTGTACCATTGCCTCGGTTAAGGATCAAAAAGGTAGATTTTTTTAAAATATATTATTTATTTTTTTCTTTAGATCACAACCTCTGTGGTTTTTGGGATACTACCCCTTCCCTCCTCCCTCTGGAGCCCCTTTCATTCTCTCAAACCTCACTCTTTGTTGTTTATTAGTTGTGCTAAGTCCATTAGTCTCTTTCTTTCCTGTGGCAGTGTCCTTTTACCAAAAAGGTAGATTAAGGGACTGTCTACAAAGAATGTGCAGAGTATATCACATAGAGATGGTGCAGTGCCCTAACCATCACTTAAAATAAAAACAGAAAGCTGTGACCACTGTGAGGCCCAGAGAGATAAGAAATGATTTCTAGAACCTGGAAAAGAAGTGTTATAGAGACCACCATGAAGGGACAATAATCCAATTGAGAGAATCAGAGAGAGAAATATCTCAGCCTTCCTCTCTTCCCTTCCTTCCATATCCTGCAGAGGGTTCCCAAAGGACAAATTCAGCAAGAAGTCAAGAGCAAGAGTGCCAGGACCCAGAGCAGAGTGAAGAAGGACACAGTGTCTGAAGGGGCACAGGAACCAAAAACAGCTGTCTTCTTCCAACCATGAACCATCAGTCACACATCTTCAGCTCTTTGCAGCTGCATCTCATTGTCTTGTGCCTGCTCTCACCACAGTTCTGGACAGCTTGATTTGGGAGTGAGGGGGTTGTCCTGGGTCGAGGTTGTTCAACAATTAGGGTATGGCCACCCTACAGGTATTTCCAATCCTCTTTTCATTTCCCTTCCTTTCTTTAATTTGCTGTGGCCTGCTCTACATTTTCTGGAGCTATTTTAAGCATACACAGGAGATCTTGCCATACACAGGGAACAATCAATGTTCTCATTTAATAATTCATTCTTTCATTAAATGCCCCAACTAATTAAATAAAACATGAATAAATTCCACACTGATATTTGCTAAAGTTTTGTTTCTAGAGAATTTTACCTGTTGGAGATATGCTGGGCCTTTACTGCCTACAAGGAACAATGAAATCTTTACATCATACTAATTTCATTATAATAGTTATCAAATACTTACCAAGCACTAGATATTTTGGAGCCAACACTTCTGATATTGAAGTAGCCCAATGAAGATTTAAAGAAACTGAGGTTCAAAGATATTCAGTATCTTCCCAGGATCATATTTGGCAGAATTTAACACTGGTACAAAAACAACATTGTTTCTACTCTTACCCACTACTCCACCTTTCTAACTCTTCTACAGGGAAGTAAGTAATGCAGAAAAAGTAGCCCAATAACCAGAATTTTCTATCTTTCAATGCATGCATGAGCATACTGTGGGGGTAGAGGGTGGGAGAAGGAGGAAAAGAAGGAGGAAGGAGAGAGGGAGGGAAAGCACTCTGTGTGGATTTCAGAAGCTTGGGAGAAGGCCTTTGAGAAAAGTGTTAAAAGAAGTGGGAGTCAAGAAGGGAAGAGAACTGACAGACAACAGGATCTTCTGCTCTCACCT
The DNA here is from genome assembly GCA_004024945.1 of Uropsilus gracilis. Taxonomy (NCBI): domain Eukaryota; kingdom Metazoa; phylum Chordata; class Mammalia; order Eulipotyphla; family Talpidae; genus Uropsilus; species Uropsilus gracilis. The sequence goes on from PVHY01009661.1 coordinate 11,441, forward strand.
CATTCCCCTGAGCATCCTTCCCCAAAAGAAAGTCAACCACCAATTTTGTTTTGTTTTTCTTGTCTCTTGTTTTATATTTTTTAATTGCTTGCACTTATATATATATCTATATGCATATGTATATAGATATATACATATCTATGTATATATCTATAGATCTAGATCTATAGATATATACATATATCTATAGATAAACATTTTGACCAATGGGAAAATGTTGGTTGAAAAGAGGAAATACAGATGGCCAATAGGCATATGAAAGAATGCTCCACATCACTAATAAACAGGGAAATGCAAATCAAAACCATGCTGAGATAACCATCTTACACCAGTAAGAATGGCCCACATAAAAAATGGGCAACAACAAGTGTTAGCGTGGATGAGGAGAAAAAGGAACACTCTTACACTACTGGTGGGAGTGCAAACTGGTCCAGCCACTATGGAAGTCTGTGTGAAGGACCCTCAAACAGGTGAAAGCGGAACTACTATTTGACCCAGCAGTCCCACTACTGGGAATCTACCCAAAGGATATAAAATCACTAATTAAAAAGGACACCTGTACTCACATGTTTATTGCAGCACTGTTTACAATTGCCAAGATATGGAAACAACCCAAATGCCCCAAAACTGATGAATAGCTGAGAAAGATGTGGTGTATGTACACAATGGAATATTATGCGTCAATCAAAGAAGACAAACTTATGTCATCTGCAGCAGCACAGATGGCGCTAGAAGGAATCATGTTAGCAGAAATAAGTTAGA